>CABHPH010000380.1:0-39542 GCA_902168325.1 Peromyscus nudipes | reverse complement strand
TCTCTCTCTCTCTCTCTCTCTCTCTCTCTCTCTCTCTCTCTCTCTCTGTGTGTGTGTGTGTGTGTAAGGTGTTAATGTAGAGCTCCAACATGAAGTAAATGAATATTGATATTCACACAGCACAGTGTATAACCTGGGGCTCCAAAACACATGCTTATAGTTAACAAAGTAACTGAAAAGTTACTGTCAAATAAATGATAGCTATTTCTGCTTAATAAGTATACCATCACCATTTCCAGTGCTTTTTATCTACCTTATTCACGGGATGGAGCATTTGTATTTATTTCTCCATTGATATAAATTCCTATTTTAGCAAAATGAGATCATAAATCAATATCAGTGACAAATAAAGATATTATGTAATGATATTTCAAGTTTGGTATTGGTTATAAATACTATTTCATAAGGTTCATACTATGTCTTATATATTTACATAAAAGTTCTTTATTATCTTACAGCACAAACATTTTTAAAATATTCATCTTTCCTTAGAAAATGTATTCTAGTATTTTGTGGAAGACTAAAAATTAAATGCATTGTTTTCTTTTTATTCCATCATGTTTTGTTCATTGGCTAAAAGTTGGATATTACATAGAAAAAATATATAGAAGACAACTATATAGTAGAATTATGTTATGTAAACACAAGAAATAAAATGCTGTATAGGGAAATGAAGTTTCTTTTATCCTCCAGTGGAGTTTAAATAATTTGAGTTTAGGAAATAAGCAGACAATAGACATATATGTAACTAGAAAGACATAGGAATACATGGGAAACAAACAAAACATACAATTCATAGTAGACCCATGAACTTGGAGATTAAATATCCTCTTCATTAGGAAGAAAGAAGTGGGCACTGTAGGCGACCTTGGAAAAATAACAAATCACTATAAAGGAAATTAATGAACCCAAATAATAGATGGCAGACTTGTAAATACTCTTTCACTTTTAAGGAAATATGGGGAGATGAAGGGCAGAATCACAATGGAAGGAATGGATGCCTGCTGTACACTCTCAGCTAACATAGCTGAGAGGAGATGACAAGTCAGTCTGAACTCCAGTGCTAAGGACAAGTGTACTTCTAATGAAGTGCTTCAGCTGTAGGAATTAATCATCCTTGGTTCATGATATCTCCTTGGAAGGAGGTGTCCAAGATGATGAGTGGCATGCCTTCCACAGGAACTCTTTTAAACAAGGCAATTTCAAAGAAAAATCCTCTGAAGAAAGGGGACTAAGTGTTTGGATTGAAGAGGATGTCAGAGAAATCTGGAGGCTGTGTCGACATTCAGAGATTTTCTCTCTCTCTGTCACTGTCTCTCTGTCTGTCTGTATGACTATCTTTCTGTCTCGCTGTCTCTATGACACACTCTCTCTCTCTTTAATTGTCTCATGAAAGAAAAAGTATATTTACTTAGAAAAGTAGATTCAAGTGGAAAAAGAAAAACAAATTCTTAAATGGTCAGGATATCAGGATAGATACTTTGAGATGGTGTGCTCTAAGCCTGATGTTACACAGAAGCATTTTTGTTTCTGTCTAAACACAGTCTTCAAATATTTAGAATTTATTTTCTAATAAATATTCCTTAAATCTTTGAAAATTTAGATTTCAGAAGTGTATTCTTTACTCTTGTTTTGATGCACAGTTTTAATGGGAAGACTAGGGGCAAAAGGATCCAACTTCGGCTGCGTATGGAGTTTGAGATTAACCTGTTCTCTCTTTCTTCCTTTGTCTTCATTCTTTTCTCTTTCTCTTCTTTCTGTTGTCTCTGTCTCTCTCTTTCCATAAACCGACATATCTTACTACTTCATTTTACGTCATAGATATTATTATTTTCTTAAAAAAGAAAATAACTTAAATATTGATAAATGTACAGCAAAACTATACAACAAGACTATTAATATATTTATGACCTTAAAATTATTATCAAAGAAGTAAATATTTTAAATGCTAAGGAAATGAGTTTTGTCTATTTTGTAATATTAGAATAGCATTTTTTTTTCTAACTCACTGGAGTAGGTTTTGAAATTATTTTGAGAATGCTTCATGGATGTGTTCCTGAGTGCTTCTCATGCTAAGTTTACTTACATCATATTTTCTCACATATATGAACACAAAGATAGAGGATGCATTTTCACATAAATACTATAGTATTCTTTGAAATGTATATATATATATATACATACACACACACACACATATATATATACATATATGGTTATTGACATAGTGTGTTGCTACAGAAACATACTTATGTCTTTCTGCACAGTTTTTGTTTTCTGTTCAATTTCTGTTAAGACTTGGGACAAATATTAAAGTTAAATTTTCTTTATTAAATAAAGAGCTCACTTCCTGTTTTCTTCAACATGATGCAAGATCAAGGTGAAAAGGAGAACCCCATGCGGGAGCTTCGCATCCGCAAGCTCTGCCTCAGTATCTGTGTTGGGGAGAGCAGAGACAGACTGATCCAGGCGGCCAAGGAGTTGGAGCAGCTCGCAGGCCAGACACCTGTGTTTTCCAAAGCTAGATACACCATCAGGTCCTTTGGCATCCGGAGAAATGAGAAGATTGCTGTTCACTGCACTGTCCGTGGAGCCAAGGCAGAAGAGATTCTGGAGAAAGGCCTGAAGGTGCGGGAGTATGAGTTACAGAAAAATAACTTCTCAGATACTGGAAACTTTGGCTTTGGGATTCAAGAACACATTGACCTGGCCATCAAATATAACCCAAGCATTGGAATCTATGGCCTGGACTTCTATGTGGTGCTGGGGAGCCCAGGTTTCAGCATCGCAGACAAGAAGCACAGGACAGGCTGCATAGGGGCCAAGCACAGAATCGGCAAAGAGGAGGCTATGTGCTGGTTCCACCAGAATATAATGGTATCATCCTTCCTGGCAAATAAATTTTATACAAAAGGCCAATAAAATTTTCTCAGAAATGCAATAAATAAATAAATAAATAAATAAATAAATAAATAAATAAATAGCTCAGAATGGGGATTTACTTTAGAAGTCCATTGAATGTAACATTTCAGGGTAGAGAAAATTAAGGGATGGTTCACATATCTTGGGGATGGTAAAGCTTTGACATAATGTCTTGACTTTACCCCTAAAAACGTAACTTAATATTTCAAAGGATAAGAACCAATCTGTCCTTGGAAGATGACTATAGTATCATTTATATTATGAAACAAATATTTCTCCCCAAATACAGAGAATGGAAGGAGCACATGATCTCTTTCGATATAACCTATAGTAGATTCTTTTTGGGGGTGGGGTAGTTCATTGTCTCCAGTCCAGGCTCTGGTGAATGCCATGGTCTTTTTATTTCTGTCATTTTTGCCCTCACGAATAAGAATGAAGTATTAAAAAAATCCACAATATGCACATAACCAGCGTGCTTACTGATTTTACTTAAAAAATTTTATATTTCATTTCAAAATCATGTTTTTTACAGAAAATGGAATATTTATAACCTAAATATTAAAACGCGTATTCTTTTTTAAGATATCATTATTATCATCTAGATTCCTTTGAAATATCATGGAACATATTTTATAATATATAGTCTATACTTAAGATCCTTTTTTTTTAAAATTTTTTGAGACAGGGTTTCTCTGTGTAGCTTTGCACCTTTCCTGGATCTCACTCTGTAGACCAGGCTGGCCTCGAACTCACAGAGATCTACCTGCCTATGCCTCCCGAGTGCTGGGATTAAAGGCATGTGCCACCACCACCCAGCTTATATGTTTAAGATTCTGTATTGTATCTAAAATTGGTGTGTGCACTTCAACTGGGTGACCGATAGATGAAGACATGACAACTGAATATAGGTGATATCATTCAGTAGGCTAGATTTTAAAATGAAACAAATTGTGAAAGAGGAAAGCCAGCCTCACAGTTGACATTTCCCTTGAGCACGTACATCTACCATGGCTGCTTCTACTGCACATGGATTTCAGGATTTCTTACAGAATGGACTTGTAAAAGCAACTCCTCAAGGGGATTCCAGGTGCTTAGCTCATACAATGACTGGCTGAATCATTAGTCCTTCTGCTTCAGAGGCTACTATTTTTTTTTAACTATTTTTATTGGACTAAGCAACTATTAGTTCCTCTAATTCTTTAGCATAGAGACAATAATTATGGGACCATTAAAACTCTTACAGTGAAAGCAAAACTCATAAGTTCCCTTTTTTAACCACACACACACACGAAAATACACACAATTATTTTGTGCCTCAGTATCACGCACGTTCACATGGTAGCTAAATTGCTTTTTGTGTTAATAATACTCTGTTTTTAACAAATTCCTAATGCCAGTGGTCACTTAGGAAATTATGTGATTTGAAAGCAATGGTGATCTCCTTTTATCAGTCAGCATCTTCAGACCAAAGCTCTACAGCCAAAGTGATGAAGAACACAGAGGTCTTTGTACAATAAATGTGAAGTCAATTGCCTCACTTATAGTCAAGTTGAACTAACATATAAGGAGATTGGCTAAACACATAGTAAACCCCAAACATAACTGAATACATTCATTTATATCAGAATCCAAACTGCTAGCTGTCTCTGTCTACTCTTGCAAGCCTCCCAAAAGTTTCTTGTGTCCTTCTCCCATTTCTCAGGTAATGGTATATCTTTCTGAGGTCTTTGATGCAGTTGAAGGCTAGATAGTTATAATTTCCTTAGTTATGATAAAAGATAAGTTAGATATGAAACCTTAGACTCAAAAATATAGGATAGATAGGATATCTTCTTTAAATTTGCCAAATACAAATAGGCTAGATATTCCAACTATAATTCTTGCTTCATAATTGTTTTGTTATATATAATTTTACTATGTTAAAGTTAAAATCTTCCTTTAAAAAAAACAGAAAAGGGGAAGTGCTGTGGGATGATATCTATGCTGTAAATATATTTATTAATTGATAAATAAAACAATGATTGGCCAGTAGCTAGGCAGGAAGTATAGGCGGGACTAGCAGAGAAGAGAATTAGGGACACAGGAAGGCAGAGTGAGAGAGACACAGCCAGCCGCTGCCATGAAAACCAAGATGTAAGGTACTGGTAAGCCATAAGCTAAGTGGCAAGGTATAGATTAATAGAAATGGGTTAATTTAGGATATAGGAACTAGATAATAAGAAGCCTGAGCCATTATGTCACACAGTTTAAATAATGTAGGCATCTGTGTGTTTATTTTATAAGTGGGCTGCGGGACTTCCAGGGCTTGGCAGCAGCTGGAGAAAAACCTTCCAGCTACATTCCATGGAATGCTGAGGAGAACGCATATTCTTTAGTGTTAGGGTAGAATGTTCTGGAGATACCTATTAAGACCATTTGAGTAATAATGTTTGTTAGTTCCCTTATTTCTCTGTTAAGTTTCTATCTGGCAGACCTGTCTATTGGTCAGATTGAGGTGTTGAAGTCTCCTACTACTAATATGTGGAGTTTGATGTGTGATTTAAGCTTTAGTAATGTTTCTTCTACAAATGTGGGTGCCCTTTTGTTTGGGGCATAAATTTCCAGAATTGAGACTTCATTTTGGTGAATTTTGCCTGTGATAATAAGTAATGCCCTTCCCAATTTGTTTCAATTGATTTTAGTTTGAAGTCTATTTTATTAGTTATTAGGGTAGCTACAGCAGCTTGCTTCTTAAGTCTATTTGATTGGAAAGTCTTTTCACAGCCTTTTACTCTGAGATAGTTGTCTGTCTTTGAAGTTGAAGTATGTTTCTTCTATGCAGGAGAAGGATGGATCCTGCTTTCAAATCCATTCTGTTAGCCTGTGTCTTTTTATGGGTGAATTGAGACCATTGATATTAATGGATGTTAATGACCAGTAATTGTTAATTCCTGTTAATTTTTGTTGGTAGTGTTGTGTCTTTCCTTTCTTTGGTATTTGTTGGTGTGAGATTATCTATTGCCTGTGTTTTCATGGGTGTATCTAAATTTCTTAGGTTGAATTTTTCCTTCTATTGTTTTCTGTGCAACTGGATTTGTGGATAGGTATTGTTTAAATCTGGTTTTATCATAGAATATTTTGTTTATTCTGTCTATGGTGACTGAGAGTTTTGCTGGATATAGTAGTCTGCGTTGTCATCCATGGTCTTTTAGTGTCTTTATAACATCTGTCCAGGACCTTCTGGCTTCCAGTGTCTCCATTGAGAAGTCAGGTGTTATTTTGATGGCTCTGCCTTTATATGTTACTTGGCCTTTTTCCTTTGAAGCTCTTAATATTTTTTCTTTATTCTGTATGTTTAGTGGTTTGATTGTTATGTGGCAAGGGGACTTTTTTTGGATCCAGTCTATTTGGTGTTTTGTAAGCTTCTTGTATCTTCATACGCATTTCCTTCTTTAGGTTGGGAAAATTTTCTTTTATGATTTTATTGAATATATTTTCTGTGCCTTTGAGATGGCATTCTTCTTCTTCTATCCCTATTATTCTTAGGTTTGGTCTTTTCATGGTGTCCCAAATTTCCTGGACATTTTGTGTTATGACTTTGTTGGCTTTAGCATTTTCTTTAACTGATGAATCTATTTCCTCTATTGAATCGTCAATGCCAGAGACTCTCTCTTTCATCTCTTTCATTCTGTTAGTTATGCTTGCATCTGCAGTTCCTGTTTGTTTACTCAGATTTTTCATTTTCAGCATTCCCTCAGTTTGTGTCTTCATTATTGTCTCTATTTCAGTTTTCAAATCCTGAATTGTTTCCTTCACTGGTTTAGTTGTTGTTTCCTGCCTTTCTTTAAGGGATTTATTGATTTCTTACAAATTTTGTTTGTCTTTTCCTGGATTTCATTAAGGAAAATTTTCATTTCCTCTTTAAAGGCCTCTATCATCTTCTTAAAGTCATTTTGAAAACCAATTTCTTTGGCTTCTTCTGCATCCAGACGCTCAAGTCTCGCTTAATGTAGAACTACTAGGTTCTGATGGTGCCATATTGGTCTTTATGCTGTTGATTGTATTTTTGTGCTGTTGTCTACCAATCTCTTCCTTCACTCAGTGCAAGTGGTGTCTGTGTCTGAGGGAGTCTCTTGGTCCAATTGATACTCTTGGTCCAATGGGAGCTCTTAGTCTAAACTGGGCTCTTGGTCCAGTTGGTGCTGATGGACTCTGTGTCTCTGGGAGCAACTCTTAATCCAATGGGCACTGGCAGGCTCTGTCATTAGGGAGCAGCTGCAGTCTCAGAAGGTGGGTGGGATTTTGAACATTCTTTTTTTTTTTTTTTCTAGACAGGGCTTTTCTGTGTAGTTTTGGTGCCTGTCTTGGATCTCACTCAGTAGATCAGGCTGGCCTTGAACTCACAGAGAAAATGCCTGGCTCTGCCTCCCAAGTGTGGGTTTGTGCTCCCACCACCTGGAGGTTTTTGGACATTCTTATTTAAACCATACTTAGTACCCAATACATTTCATAATTCCTCATGGCACTGGATTCCTTTATGCATGACTAGACAGCATTGTCTAAGTTTATTAATGCTTATTTGTAATTAGATTATTGAGTGAGGCAAGGAAAAATAACAATTAAAAAAGTCAGAAAATAGGAAATAAATGACAGGAACTGATCATGCAGAATCTCAATATATCATATTAGTTGACATTATGACAGTATAAGTAAAAAAAGAAATAACAAATCAAAGTATAAGCAAATCTAGGAAGGTGTTCAGATTAGAAAAAAGAAATCACAGATATTCAAATAATTCTATGTCTTATACATTCCTATTAATTTTTAACTTCAATGATAAAATTAGTGATGTTTGAAACAAAAGTATTTTGTGATGATTATTTAGTATTTTATTGTGATTGCACATATAATTGTGTTTCTTAATTACATAAAAATATTATATACTTCCATCCTTTTGGTTTCCTGGGTATTCTCTTAGCTGCAATATTAAAAAAGAAATGCATGCATGACTACTTGACATACAATATATTATCTTATAATCTTGACGACATTTGATCAAGAGAACTAAGAACACATGACACTTCAGTGTTTTGATGTATTTTCAACATGTATTCTCTTGTTATCTGAATGGTAACTATTCTCCTTCACTGGCATGTATTTTTATAAAGTTCCCTAATTCAATATCTGTAATGTACAGTGACTTTTGCAGTATGTTACAAAGATGTTTGTGAAATGCTTTCGGAGATAACAAATACAAACACTGATAATAGCATAGACCCCAGCAGAATATGCTGCTTGATTCCTGTCTGAGTCTATTTAATGGGCTTTACCCCAGGGAAACCTCTCAGGGATAGAGCAGGACAAATTGCTTCTGTTACTCAAAAGTCTTAGAAAAATAGGAAATCCAACAGAGCTAAAAGAGAGAGAATCCATTGGGTTGTGTGATTTTTCTCTTATTTAGTGTTCTTTATTCTTTGTTAGGAACCTCTAAAAAAGATTTTCTATTATAGAATTTGAGTTAAAGGGGGAAGGATTTCAAAGAAAAGCACAACACATGTGAAGTGATAAATGCTGTGTTTGTATCTTGTTAGTGAGATCCTTGAAAGTGCTTGCATCTTTGAAGTAGTGTAAAGAGTATTGGGTAAATAATACTCTCAGTAGAGGGAATGTTGTGCATAGAGAGAAATCACATAGAGAAATTTAGGAAGCACACATCACAAGAAATGATTTTCAGCAGGGAAGTCTCTCTCTCTGAACTTACAGTAGGTCAGAATTACACAAAATGATTCTTCATTGATAATGACAGATGTTTAAATAATTTTCAGGTACTGTCTATACATTAGTTGAAAATGAATTGTAATGCAAAATTTCAAATCAATTCAGCCATCCTACTCATATAACAGAGAATATTTGTGTCAAATTAAAATGGAATACAGAGTTGACATAGTTATATTGTAGTTATTGGAATTTTCTAGTATAAAACTTTGTACAAATAGATTTAAAAAAGCAAAGTGCTTTGACAGAGCTCTGGTCAGTCAACAGATATTGCAATTTACCCATTATATAACAAATCATTCTGTGTTTCACAAATACACAAAGAAGCCTGATATTTGTCTCTTCTGTCTACATGATGTGTTGAGTATTGTTCTATGTGACAAGGCAAGTTATAAATATATTATCACATAAATGCATTTGTCAATATCTTATAGAAATAAATTTTCCAACATTAGTATGCACTCTAAAGAAAAAATAGAATAGGTGCAGAGAATCGTGATGAAAAATTGAGGGGGTGGATGCTTTGGTAATAATGGTAAAAATACTCAGAGGTTGGTCAAGATTTAGTTATGGATCATGGGGAAGATTTTTCTGTATTATAACTCAAGGTGAGCGTACTCAGGAAGATAAAATAAGTTGCGTAAAATTTTTAGACTAGAATGATTTTTGCATGTTTTGAACATTGTCTCACAAGCAAATAAAATCGAGGCAAAACTGATGAATACTGATGAAGATGCAGATCAAAAGAGAAAATTATTTTCTTTTGGATGAAGCTTTAAATCACCAACAATGCAGGTGAATTGTTTATATTTTAGTTTTTTTTATAGGATGATACTCTACCCCTAAAAGTATTCTTCAGCAATGTTGAGTATATAGTTCTTCAAAATGTGCTTCATTTGTATATAAATGATATCTAAAGGGGATAGACTGTACTCTGAGTTTCACATTTCTGTGTAGACATAGGAAAAGATTATGTGAGGTAAGGAAAAGGCAGCAAAGGATGATGAACAATTCTGTAGCATCATCTGCTGGAGCAAATGTTAGCTTCCTGAGTGATAATGCTGAGAGATGTTCTGATAGTCACTGCATCATGATTAGTGTAGCTAAAGGCACAGTATGGTCTATAGGTTTAAATATTAAGACAAGTCCACATAGTTAAAGGGAGGTTTATTTTGTGGGGTAACTTACAAGTGAAGGGATAGGTAACAGTGTCTGGGAAAGGCATGGCGCAGTCCAGTGGTGTTCTCTGGAGAACTCTGCTTGGTCTACCTCCAGCGTCCAGGATCCAGGAACCAAGAGAGATGGCCGATCAGGATCTCGGGTCTTCAGGGGTCCTCTCTCTGCTCTGCCTTGTAGGAGTGATAGTTACCGAAGCCTCAATGGGGGTGGCACTTCCAGGTCAAAGCTGGAACAGCTACCCACTACAATGGTCCATGTGTTTATAAGCACTCAGTCATTACTGAGTCTCTATATTTGAGGAAAAAGAAACTCAGAGGGTAGAAAAGACAGCATTTAGAAGCTTGATGGCAAATAAAATGTTCAAATCAGAGGGTGTAATGTGTGACCTCACCACAACCTGTGAACATATCAAAATTATGAACTAAAAACAGTGTCATGTGTTGAAGAAACATCATGTAAATTTACCAATGAAGAAAAAGCTCCCAAGCTCAACCTTTTCTTAAAACGATCTCTCATTTTTGTCCCAATGAATCTGAAAATAAATAAAAAAGAATGGCAAAGAAAAACACCATCATAACATAGGTATCAAAGGAGGAAAACAGGAGGAGATACACCGTACTAGCTGACTAAAACACAGAGATAATTCAATCTCAGAATGGAAGACAGCTGCAAGATAGTCTTTGCTTACAGAAGCCATGACTTATTCAAGAAAATCACATTTCTAGTGTGGGGTATCTTCCTATTAGTTGTTGGTAAAATAAGGGAAGTCCTAGAGACCCAAAAATAATACATGTTATGGTCATTGTTCTTGGTTGCCAGAGAGGTAAGATGTCAAGACCCTATCCTGTAGCATGAATCTTCAAAGTTCTTATTAATAAAATCAAACCTGAGGCCAGTTATTGGTGTGGATGCTGGAAGATCAGAGAAGCAGAACAAGCCACAGCTACCTCACCTCGCCAGTTCTTCAGCTGATCCTGTTTCCTCAGACTGGAAGCCTCTCAGTCCTCATCCAGAATGAATCTCAGCTGAACTGTGCTGCTCAAAGCCTAAAAGCTTAACCAGCCAAATGCTTAACCATCAAAAATGCTTCTAGTTTCTGGTCTTCACACCTTATATATCTTTCTGCTTTGCCATCACTCTCTGGGACTAAAGACTCACTTCTTGGGATTAAAGGCGTGTGTCACCATGCCTGGCTGTTTCCAGTGTGGCCTTGAACTCACAGAGATCCAGAGGGATTTCTATCTCTGGAATGCTAGGATTAAAGGTGTGAGTGCCACCATTTTCTAGCCTTTGTATCTAGTGGCTGTTCTGTCTCTGACCCCAGGTAAGTTTATTGGGGGTGCACAATATTTTGGGGAACACAATACCACCACACTATCCCTCTAAGATATAGACATTATGGTTGAAAGACACAGAGAAATCATGCTGGAACTGACCTGGAAGCTTCATCCATCCAGTCTAACTTTCAAAAGAATAGCAATTGTTATGCCGGCTTCTGGAGTGAAAAGTCCCTGAATATAATTCTTAATTATGGACTTTGCATGCTACAATACTAACCTGCCACACAAGATTTACCACCAATGCAATAGTGCCATGGCTATCATAAATGTAAGCAACTGCTTTCTTATCATATTTGAGGACACCTTCACGGGAGGGATTTTCATGTGCTAAATTCTTAGTTAGGGCATCTGTTTATTTTTATCATTTTCTTAGCTATTTCATTCTTAGGAAGACAAAAAAAAAAACCAGACTGTGTACTTAAAAAAAGCTTTTATCCAAGGAATATATTTCCAAATTTACTTTATTTCTCATTATCAAAAAAACAAAGAAATTCACTGGTATAATTTCAATATTTTACGTCTATTTTGATTATTTGAAGCTGAGCTTCAGTTTAGTATAAATTTAATCTTTTTAAAGTAGATTTTCAACTGAAAATATGGGAATCCATGCTTGTGTTTTATTAAACATTGTTTCTCAAATAGAAGTAAGGAGCTGGGGAATGGCTTAGTCACTCACATGCCTGCTGTGTGAGCATGGGGCCCAGAATTTGAATCCCTAGAACCCACATAAAAGTTGGGTACGATGCTGTGCATCTGTAGTGTAGTGGTCATCAGGTTATGTAGTTGCAGATGGATCTTTCTAATATGCTCTCAGTAAGTACATTAAATCAATGATCTGCCTCAAAAAGTATGGTGGAGAATTGTAAAGAAGTTCATTAAATTTTCACCACTGACGTTTATATTCTGCTCATACAGAGACATATATACATACATGGGAACAGACATAAACTCATCCACACAAACATAAAAATAAAGATACAATTAAGGAAGCATGCAGTGATAAAAAAAGTGACTCACCTAAAAATCTGATATTCTTCACTGATATGAAGGTAATAGAAATAATTAACAAAACGATATTTTATTATAAAGTCAAGCAATGTATTAATATCATCTTCACACTGAAAAATTTCTACTATCAGCTCTGAAAAGTATTTAAATACTGAAAGAATTCAAGATTCTGTTTGAGATTTTTCTATCTGGTTTTATAGTGTGTCATAAATGAACTCAATTAAAGGAGACTCTTCATCGCTGCTTTGGTGCCGTTTCGTTTAGAAGGAATTACCAAAGCCATTGCAACACTGAGGAGAGAATCCTTTTTGCCTGTTAAAGCAGCTGGTCACAGAGAAGGATTGCTCCCTCAAGAACCATAAAACTCTTCCGTTTGACAGCCAAGCAGAAAAGGTGAGAAGAAAATAAACAGCGCAGCTAACAGGAGCTGTCATCATGATGAATGCTGATGAGCAGTAATTAATGTGGATTCTCTTAGGCAAAGCCCAGAGGTCTAAACCTTGCCCACTGACTTAAGGATGGGGAAGCTGGAAAGGAGGACCAAACAAGTGAAGAAACCAGAGACAGCACTACTTTTAAAGTCAGGAAACTGTAGTAGTACAGCTGTGTAAATGTCTAGCGCTCTAGGATGCTTTTGAGCATTTCAGTGTGTAGAACCAGTGAATAATTAGGTGTCAATAAATGCTACCAAAAATGTGTATGAATACGATCTCTCTCTTTGTGCATGGATAGTGTTATTCACCCAGTCTGTGACACTTATTCAACATGGAGTAATATATAATTTGAAAGGAAAAAGTCCTTATTCTTTTTTAATACTAGTCATTTCAATCCTACAAAAGCACTGTACAGTTTTCAAATTGCATCAAACTATTTCAGTAAAATGATGAAACAAGACCTTCATAATATGAATAATCATAGATGTTTGTGTACAAGTATATAAATATAATATATTTAATAACTGTGTTAGTACTCAGCTAGCATATGTTGTAATAGTATAAATGCTCCATTTACTATGCTTTTGAGGTATTATCAGGGCATTTAATTTCTTTAGCAGCTCTTTCTTTGATAAAACAATGACATATAAATTATTCATGTATAAGATGAAATGTAGGTGGTAAACATGTTCCCCATAAACATTGCCATGCAGGGATTGTGACACTGTTGGCCTGAAAGGGTGCACTTACAAGCAAAGACATTTTTCTCCAACCCCGCTTTCCACCTCTGTGTTTACCCACTGGCATCTTGAAGAAATCCATCAGGAATTATTAGCAATCATTTTCTTACAGACTATAAACGTTTTATCAGAAAACTACATTGATAATAAAGATGATTTTAAGCACTCAGTGTCGACTCACTATAATCCTCCTCTCTGGGTCACACCACAGTTTTGCCACGTATGAAAAAGAATATCTATGCTGATACATGGAATTGCACGGAGGGGAAGCGTTTTAGTTAGCAGTTAAAAAAGATGCCTGTGACACCAGGGTGGAGCCTTTTCTATGAAAGGCTTAAAGTATACTCTTTGATCATCTCCCTGGTACTATCATTGCCAGACTAAAAAATTTCTTTGTTTTTTCCTCTCTCTCCTTTTCTTTCTAATTTTCTTTCTTCCTGTATCTAGCTATCCATTTTAGGGTATACGCATGTGTCATAGATTGCATGGCGTGGTCCTTCCACCATATAGTTTCTGGGAATCAATCTCAAGCCATCAGTCTTGAGGACAAGTGCCTTTTATGTATTGAGACATCTTGCTACTACCTGATGAGCCATTTCATGAAGTTTAACATATATTATTTACAAATTGGCAGGACTCACTCTGCTGTTTCCATACATGGCATTCACAACGAGATCATATCTATCTATTCTTCTATGCTAGTCCCCTACATTCCCCCCTTCCATGGCAGTAATAATCCCTTTCTTCTTCTAAATACTTTACCTTTATCCTCTGTATTGTACATTTTTTAAAATATTCACATGAAAGAAAACAACTGAAGACTGTCTATCTGCATTTAGCTTATTTCATGTAACATAACCTCAATAGATTTACTCTTCTTTTTGCAATGGACAAGATTCCTGTTCTTTTTGTGACTGAATAATAAGATGATATGATATATGTGGGGACACATAGAGCATGATGAAAGTGTGTTGTAGAATATAATTTTTAGATATATTCCATTTGTTTATGGAGAGGAACATTCATTTAATGATGCAAAGATGTGTTGCATTCTTTTATGTTGCATTTGTTTAACTCTGTGAAGCTGCGTTACTTTGCCTGTCTAAAATACCTGATGGTCTAATAAAGAGCTGAATGGCCAGTAGCAAGGCAGGAGAAAGGATAGATGGGGCTGGCTGGCAAAGAGAGTAAATAGGAAAAATCTAGGGGAGAGAAATGAAGGAACAAGAGAGGAATGGGGAGGACTTTGTGGCCAGCCACCCAGCTATATAGCCAGTAAGATTTATAGAAGAGAACAGGAAAAGCCCAGAGGCAAAAGGTAAATTGGATAATTTAAAGTTAAGAAAAGCTGGTAAGAAACAAGCCAAACTAAGGCTAGCATTTATAACTAAGAATAAACCTACATGTGTGATGTATTTGGGTGGTGGGCCTCACAAATGAGACAAAAGAGCAAAAACAACAACAAAAGTGTGAAGACACTAAGCAGCTATATGGAGTTGATTCTTTCCTTCTATTTCCATGTGGGTTCCAGGAATAGAAAGGAAGTCAAGGTTGTAAGGCTAGCATTTTACCTGTTGAGTCAAAAACAAAAGGAGTAGGTTCCCCCCGCCCCCAGTGCGTATGGCCTCTCCAGCCATTAGTAAGTTACACATAGCAATCATATCATTATTGAGCCATTAAACACCTTTTGCCTGGCAAGCTGGTACTGTAGCATGCAATCTAAAACTGATGAAGACTGTTGCCGACTTTTGCTCCACAGTTGTCTGAATATCAATTCTGACATTATGAAGGAGAGCCAGCAGGGAAGAGACTTCTCCATCAGTGATAGCATTGCTTCCATGTATTCGGCCACCAAGATATGTGGACTATAACAGCAATCAGGTCTTACTTCCTTTTGCTGGTGGATAACCGATGGTAATTAGCATAATCTATATGTTTTGGGGGCCTTCATGGCTTTCCTTGACAACAGCTCCTGGTACTGGGATTTTCATGTGATAATACATCTCTTCCTGGATGAACATTACCCACTCATGGATGGTACCCCATGAAATATCATTTAAAATTTTTTATTTTATATTAGATGCACTCTTCTACTCCCTTATTTTCTATCCATATCGTTTCAATCTTGCCACTTCTAGTATTCCTATCCCTCTATTTTCATACATATGTCATCTGCCACCCTAACTCTACTCCCAGTAACAAATTTGCTTTCCAAAAACCTTGGCACCTATGCATTTTTCATGTCTCTAAAGGCATTCCAATTAAAAATAATAATCTAGAAAATTTGAATCTGTGATTCACATAGGAAAGAGAACATGAAGTGTTTGAGTTCTTGGGCATAGATTCTCTCACTCAATATAATTTTTTTTCTAGTTACATTCATGTTCCTTCAAGTTTCATTTTTCTTTATAGGCGAATGGAATTCCATTGGTATATATACCAGATTTTAATTATCTACTCATTTGTTGATGGACATCTAGACTGAATGAATTTTTAGCTATCGTGAATAGAAAAACAACAAATATGAATATACAAGTGTCTCTATAGTCGGATAGAAAGTGCTTTAGGAATATTTCCAGGTGTGGTACAGCTGATTCATAGGTTAATTCTATTTATAATCTCATGAGAAACATGAGGCCAGATGGTGGTGGCACACGCCTTTAATCCCAGCACTTGGGAGGCGGATCTCTTTGAGTTCGAGGCCAGCCTGGTCTACAGAGTGAGTTCCAGGAAAGGCACAAAGCTACACAGAGAAACCCTGTCTCAAAAAAACCAAAAAAAAAAAATTTATTCACCACAGTGTATAAATACTCTTCCTTCCCCACCCACATTAGAATTTGTTGTCATTTATATTCTTGGTGTTGGCATTTCTGACTCTTGTGAAGTGTCTAAGGATATTAAGTGTTTTTATAGTGTTAATAGTCATTTCCACTTCTTTGTTTGAAAGGTCTTTTCATTTCTCTATCATTTTTTAATTGGATGGCTGTTTTCTGATGGTTAGACATTTTTTTTATTTAGTCCAAAGTATTATTTGTAGTCATCTCTGTAAAACTGGTTAGGTAGTCAAAATTATTTATTAAACTTCATAACGAAAAATTTTAATCTTGTCTTCAATTGTAATGAATGGATTTTCTTGGGAGAATAGTCTAAGTTGGCAATTGTGGTCTTCCATTAATTAAAGTCCATCTTTCCCCCAAATTTTGGTGTCATTTATATTAATTGAGGCAAATAAATATGACACTTATTCAACTGTGTGATGCTACTTGATAGTTGAAATAAAGGCAGAGATAAACACTGGATTTAACAAAGAGCTGTGCAGTAATCTTGATTAATAATAATTTTCATGGAATTATATGGAGAAAGTCTATCTGGACCTGATTTTCGAAAGACCAGGAAAAATAGAAAAAATAAACAGGGAATGAAGAATATTTTCTCTAAAATTGTTGAAAAGGAAGATAATGGAAATGGGAAACAGAGAATCTTCTCCCTCGCTGCATGGGCTATGGTGGAAATAAAGCCTGTCTATATGTTTATGACAGTTACTCAATCAAAAGAATGATTATTTTAGACATGAAATACTTAAGTCGCTAAAAGATAAAGACATTATGGGCAAAATAAGTTTAACATATAGGGACCCACATAATTCTTTTAAAAAGGAATTACTTATGTTGATTTTATATGTAGGAATGTTTTGCCTGCATGTATGTATTTGTAACATATACCTGCTTAGTAACTTCAGAGTCTGTAGAAGAGGTGCTGATTTCTTAGACTGGAATGACTGGTGGCTATACATCACCAGGGTCATGCTGGGGCCAAATCCAATTCCTTTGCAATTTTGGCAAGCTCTTTTATTAACTAACTCAATTATCCCACCCCAAATAATTATTTCATGCAGTTATGTATAAAAATAATTAGGCAGTTAGGTATGATAATGAAGGTATAAGGATGTTCCTCAACTACTTATTTTCAATAAAAAAAAGAATGAACACCATATAATAAACTCTTAGTTTAAAAAGTTAAGACAACTGAAGTAAAATCAAAGTAGAATGTAAACCATATTGCCTCAATTTACCAAGACAATGAGAGGATTTGGAATCCCTTGTGGTATCTGGGCAGCTATGTGCCATGAATCCTGCTCACCATTATCAGAATCACTGTTTTTCTCACATACGGTAAGCAGCATTGTTTCATGGAAGTACTAGGTATAGAGTTACATGTGTTTGAAAATAAAAGTAAAAATGTACAAGATGATCTCTAACGGAATGGTAGAGTCTGTTTTCCATGCACAAGGTCCTGGGTTTGAACAATCACAGAATCACCAGAAACCTAAAGGAAAGGAAGGGAAAGGAAAGAACATGTAAATAAAAAAAAGAACAAAGGGAAAAAAAGAATAAAACAGAAGCTATTGGAGATATATATGCAGAAAACAGAATGAAATTTTGCTATTTTACAGAGTTCCATCATCGTGGCATGGCAATTATACTGTGCTTTCCACTCAGATGCCTACTGTTTCTATGTGGTATTTTACTCAGGACAAATATATACGCTACTTTCATAAGAAAACTCTCACGTGTCGATTCAAATACTTGTGTTCATGTGCACACACACGAGAGAGAGAGAGAGAGAGAGAGAGAGAGAGAGAGAGAGAGAGTCACATGTGGCACAAACTGGCCTCAAACTCATTCTGTGACCAAGGATCTTGAACTTATGAACCTCCTATCGTTTTCTCCACAGAGTGAATAAATTATTGCCAGCATATATGGCTTAGGAACCTGACATTTCTTTAGCTTTGGATTTCTTTTATTTTTGTATTTATATTTTTCTTATTTGACTTCTTTGATTGTGTTAACAGAGTGATGATACAGGTAAAAGTTTACTGAATTTTCATTTCTATTATCTATATAGCTGCTGAGCTATACTTTTTTTCTGAATTTTTGGTGGTCATTGTATCTCCCACATCAAATTGTTTTGCCTTTGTTATAGTTTCTGACCTGTGATTTAAATAACGTTGATACCCAATTTTAATTCTTTGTCAACTAGGCTCCAGCAGATAGCTCCAAAGTCATGGTCATAACAACTCTGGTTAACTTCAGTGGATAATGAAAGATAATGAACAGTGATGAACATGAGAAAGATTTTTAGGGAGGCAAGGAGACAAGAGGGATATGGAAGTGAATAGAAAGTGATATTCATGTGTTACATACACGTGAAAAGCTGTCTAAAAACAAATGTAATTAATGAAAAACTAAAATAATATACAAAATATTTTTTAGTTTTAAAATTTCTCCACCTTTCTTCTCTCTGGTCTCATTGTTATTTTTCTATTTGTTTCTTTATTTTACATCTGGGCTATAGTTTCCCCTCCCTCCTCTCCTCCCAGTCCCTCCCCAAAATCCCCCTCTGTTGACACCACCTCTCCTCCACTTCTGTTCAGAAAAGGGCAGGTCTCCCATGGAAATCAACACACCATGGCATATCAAGTTGTAGTAAGACTAAGCACCTCCCCGTGTACTGTCTTTTTAATTAATTTGCTTTACATTATTTCCTTTTCACCCTTTGTTTCATGAACACATGATGTCTTCAGTTTAATAACTTGAAAAGCAGAAGCTTTCAAACATGTACCCTATATTTAATATTAAATGTATTATAAAACATGAATTGAGCACTGACAATATGAAAGTTACATTTATTTTCAATTATGTTGTTGAATCATGGTATCTTATATATTCTAATTTTGCTTCTCCTTTTCATGGAGGTTATTCAGTCCTGCTGTCTTAAGCCAACTAGACTATGAATCATCTTATCTATACTTCACTAGGTCCTCACTGACCATGTCCTATGTCTGACAGACAGAATAGAATCTGCTATTTTGCAGAAATCTGTCTAAATCTACTTACTAACAATAATTCATTTTATCATACATTAGAAATGTTTAGGATTAAAGTTATTTCTGAGAATAAAAAGGAAAAGTCTGTGTCTTGATTGCAAAAAACCCTTGAAAAATATAGGACACAAATTATAGTGGTGTTAGTAGGTCTTCATTGTTATTTTATGTTGAAAATGTTCTTTCCTTCCACACAAATTCAAGCTCTAATGCAAAGAAATTTAAGTAATGAACTAGGAAATAGAAATAGTGTATTGATTTTGGCTACTGTACAAAGTAACTGCTATCACTTGGAGAGGGTACAAGAGTTTCTAAAGTTGTATATCTACAGGGTACAAATAAATAAGTAGACTGGGATGAAAAGAACAAAGTAATGTGCTATATTTTAGCATATTCTAATCATTGATCTATGTTATCAGTGTACGTGTGATGCGCTAATGCATTTTTTCAATGCAAACTTCATGGTGGAGAGAAATCAAATAATTTACCCAATGAAAATAAGAGAAAGTGGTGACAGCTAGGTTATTTGCTAGGCTGATCACCAGAGTAGACCGGTCCAGGCACCCTCTGGACCACTGCCAGCACACCAAGGTGGGGTCAAACTTGTGGATTCCTGAGAGCCCCTCCAGTACCCTGCCTCTTCCTATTCCCATGATGTCCTCATCTATCATGGTATCTTCTTCCCTGTCCTCCCACTCTGTCCCTGTTCCAGCTTGACCCTCCCATTTCCCTATGTTCTCATCCCCCACTCCTCATTCTCTGCCACCACCACCCCCAGTCCACTCATGTAGCTCTCATCCACTTCTCCTTGACAGGATCATCCATGTGTCCCTCCTAGGGTCTTTTCCTGTTAGCTAGCCTCTCTGGAGTTGTGGGTTGCAGTCTGGCCATCCCTTCCCTCACATTTAGTATCCACTTATGAGTGAGTACATACTATGTTTGTCCTTCTGAGTCTGAGTTACCTCACTCAAGATGATATTTTCTAGATCCATCCATTTGCCTGCAAATTTGATGATATCATTTTTTTTTAGTGCTGAGTAGTACTCCATTGTGTATATGTGCCATATTTTCTTTATCCATTCTTCAGTTGAGGGACATCTAGGTTGTTTCCAGGTCCTTGCTATTATGAATAATGCTGATATGAAAACAGTTGAGCATGTGTTCTTGTGGTAAGATTGAATATTCCTTGGGTATATGCCCAAGAGTGGTATAACTGAGTCTTGAGGAAGACTTATTCCCAATTTTCTGAGAAACCACCATACTGATTTCCAAAGTGGCTGTACAAGTTTGCATTCCGACCGACAGTGGAGGAGTGTTCCCCTTTCTCCACATTCTCTCCAACATAAAGCTGTCTTCAGTGTTTTTGATCTTAGCCATTCTGACAGGTGTAAGATGGTATCTCAGAGTTGTTTTGATTTGCATTTCCACCTAACTGTCATCATAGAGCCTTTGTCCAGTGACAGATGGAGGCAGATACAGAGATCCATAGCCAGGCACCAGGCTGAGCTCCGGGAATACAATTGATGAGAGAGAGGAGAGATACTGCAGGTGAGGGATATCAAGATCATGATGGGAGGACATGCAGAGATGACTGGTCACACTAGTGGGAGCCCATGAACTGTGGACTGGTGGCTGTGGAGCCCCCATGGGACTGGACTAGGCCCTCTGGATATGGAAGATGTTTTTTTGGCTCAAACAGTTTGAGGGGCACCCAGGCAGGGAGATCTGGATCTGTCCCTGGTCTATGAGTAGGCTTCTGTAACCTGGTGCCTGTGGTGTGACACCTTGCACAGCCTTGGTTCAGTGGGAAGGAGCGTGGACCTGCCTAGGCTCAGTGTGCTGGGCTTTGTTGACTCCCCATGGGAGACCTCGATTTGGGGGATGTGGAGATGTGGGGTGGCTTGGGAAAGAGGGCTGGGGAGTGGGAGGAGGGAGGAGGGGGTTCTGTGGATAGCATGTGGAGTGAGTAGAAATTTTCTTAATAAAGAAAAATATAAAAGAAAAAGAAAATAAGAGAACGTGAATGTGTGCTTTATTTTTCTTCTTCATGGGTCTGGGTCTCTTCACTCATAAATATTTTCTGGTTCTGCTCATTTACCCACCAATTGCACAATCACTGTGGGTTTTTGTTTATTCCAAGCTGAATAGAATTCTATTGTGTAACATGAACCATATTTTAATTTTCCATTCATAAGTTGGAGAACATGAGTTGTTTACATTTCATAGTAGCAATGAGCAATCCTAACCAAATAACTATAGAGTATGATGTTGATTTCTTTGTGTATATGCCAAGGAGTATTATACCTCGATGATATGGTTGATTGCTTTTTGCTTTTTGGAAATTATTCATTGTGATTACAGTATGCCTGTATCAATTTGCAATCCCATAACATCCTACAAGTATTTGTTGTCACTTTGTTTGTTTGGTTTTTTTGTTTGTTTGTTTTCTTTTCTTGACCTTATCCACTCTGACTGGGTAAGCTGAAATCTCTAAATAATTTTACTTTGCAAGTCCCTAGTTGCTAAGGATGTTGAATAGTTTTTAAATAAATAGATGGAGCAAGGAAGTATTATACTGAGTGAAGTAACCCAGCCCAAACAAAGTACACATGTTCTCTCTTATTTATAATTAGTAGTTCTAAGCCATCCTGAAGAAGTAACTGCAGAAACCAGGATAAAAAAGGGGTACATGTTGGAAGGAGAAATGAACACAGTTGCTAGGATAGGGGAAATAATGTAATAGGAAAGGAAGAGAAAGGGCATAAATAACAGTAAGAACGTTTGAAAAAGCCATAGGGAAACATTATTTTATGTTTGCTTAAAATACATATATAATCTCTACAAGTGTGTATATGAAGATAAATATATACTATACACACAGACATACATGCATTCTCTCTCTCTCTCTCTCTCTCTCTCTCTGTGTGTGTGTGTGTGTGTGTGTGTGTGTATATGACACTTGGGGTGATAAAGCTCCCCCAAACAGCCATAAATTATATAACAAAATGCCTAGTTTAAGTTGTGAGCAACCTTCCTTCCAATTGATGGTCAAAGGAGTCCAAGAGATCCTTCTGAAATTGTAGAGAACATGAAGATAAGATTGAATTGCTAAATATATCACATACTTTTGATTCAGGGCTTACAGTAATCTAGCTGGAATTGACTTGGAAGCCTTTCTCCATGAGGACTGTTTTTCATAGTATTTGAAGGTACTATGCAAACTGCAGAAGGGGTCTAAAATATTAACAGTTCTACTCAGCAGTAAAGCCTTTGAACCTCAAAAATGGCCAGCAAAGCAAGTCTCCTTCCTATACCATGAGAGAAAACAGCATCTGTCTGATTGGATTTTAGACCCACTCACTAAGGGAGAATTAATGTCTGGAACTGTAAACTTTGTGAAATACCTACCCATGACCTGTATGGTTGTGAACTCCACAGAAGAACCTCTTATTTCCACATTCCTAACCTGGGTGTACTTTCAAACTGTATTCTATCTTTGTCTTTCTCATTCCTCATCAAAGAAGCTTCTTTTGCAGCAAAACACTGCAAAAATCCACAACTTGTCAAAATGTGAAGAATAATAGACCATGGGGACATCTAAGCCCAATTAGTGCATCTATAATGCAACCCCCATACCAAAAGTCCATGATATTGAAGAAGAGGGACTGAAAAGATTATAAAAGTCAAAGGACTGGGATGTTTGCTATAAGAGTCTATCTTTTATATATGGCAGCTGTAAACGCATCCACATACTAGCAACACTAAATAGATCTAACAGATTTTATAATATATTATAATAATTACACATATTATTAAAATGTATACATTAAATATCAATTTATATGTGTAACATTAGTAAAGAAGCCAGGAATTTTAGGGAGACTAGGGTCAAGAGAGGCATTAAGGTAAGGAAAGAAAGGAGGAAATGATGTAAATGTAGAATTCACACATGAAATTCTCAACAAAAGAAAAGGAAGTGAGGACTATTCTACAAACCCCAGCACAAAGTTGGCCTCAAAGTCAATTTTTCTTATAGTAACTGTGCCCACCTTGTGATCAATATTTAGCGTGTGTGTAGGCTGAATGTACTAACATTTGTGTGATCTGTCAAGCAAAGTTAGTGCAACATACTCTTAATATATTAATTTTTGTTTAAAATATGAAATCAAATATCTAAATAGGTGAATCACAGCAGTTATATCATTGAACTCTTCAATTTTTTAGTTCACATAAGAAAGGCTGATTCAGCTTTTTCTAGTAATTCTTAAGATCAAACATTACAAGTACTTGTTCATATTTATATTTCATAGCTTTACTTGTGCTAATTGATATCATACTTAGTAATATCTGGATCACTCAGTAATTTAATGATTTGCCAATAAAAGTTACTGAAAGAGCACTCTTTTAAATTTTTTATTAATTGTTTTTGGAGGGGAGCATAAAGAAATCCACCAATTAGCTCTCAGAATAGTATTTTTTTCCTCTCCCTGAAGAATATTTTTTTCAAAAGAAAATTATTTCAAATGATTCAAAACTGCACTGAAGCTACATATAGTGGATTGTAAATAGAATGTATAGAATATAAAAATCTGTGCTTTGATATTCAGGTATGTTTTTTTTTTTTTTTAAAAAAAAGAGAGTATATATTCTCAAAGTTTCTTTAGGAAGATAATGTGATATTTGTGGCTTTGATTTAAAATGGAATAATCCTGCAATGTATTCATCATACACACTATGTATTCATATATCCAGTTCCTTGATGAAGCCATGTGAAAATCACATACAAACACATTTCTTATTTATTACTTTAGGAAAAAATGTCTTTGAAATATAATTTTCTAAAGTTGATATAGAATAGACACACAGCCCAAACAACTATCTCCAGATCTTCTAAAGGTCTTTGAAGCAGACTTTTTTTCCTTTGATTATTTACAGGAAAGTGAATGTCAGAGGCATGCTTCTCACTAACACCAACATTACTTTTAACAGATTTTAACTGACTTTAAGAATTCTTAACATGCAGCTGGGCGGTGGTGGTTCACGCCTTTAATCCCAGCACTCGGGAGGCAGAGGCAGGCGGATCTCTGTGAGTTGGAGGCCAGCCTGGGCTACAGAGTGAGTTCCAGGAAAGGTGCAAAGCTACACAGAGAAACCCTGTCTCAAAAAACCAAAAACAAAAAAAAAATTTTTTAACATGCTCCCAGCATCTGTCCCTCTTATCAGTGGTTTTAATTTATCAAACTTCATATTTATCATGTTTGAAAGGACCTATTGTGCATTAGGTACTTTTTTATCTTTGTCTCTGTGTGTGTGTGTGTCAGGGTGTTCTTATGCATGAGAACATGCATGTGCCCCAAGTAAACAGCACAAGTGTGGAAATTATAGGATGACCTCCGGTATCTGTCACTTCTGTCTAGTTCGCTTGAAAAGGGGTATCTCTTACTACTTACTACTGTGCATATCAGGCTAGCGTGCTCATGATCTTGTTTCTACCTCTTGTCTTGATGAAATAGACTTTTCAAAATTGCATTTGGCTTCTTTTTATTATTTATTTTATTTTTAAGTTTATAATGTAATTAAAACAAGGAATGCTGGGAGTTGGAGAAACAGTTCTACCCAAGGAAGACTATACTAAGTGTTTGTCATTGTTATTGTTTTATAGTTTTTATTTTTGGTTGTTTCTTAATGAAACTGTTAATGAGAATTTTCTTAATGGTGGTGTAAATCCTGTTGAATGTTTATAATGTCAACTCTGTTTGGATGGCCCCTATTCAATTAATTTTAAAAATTCAAAGCCTTGTATTTTTTAATGGTGTCTATATATGCAAATCAGTTTAACATTTTTATGGAATTTGTTTCTCATTAGTCTGTTACAAATTTGTACTTGACCAAATAGCTTACTCATTTTTTTTAATGGACAACAAAATTTGGAGTGTTTAAATCCATTTTTCATTTCTGACTATCTTTTTTGATAGAGACACATTAATTTTTCATTCTGTTCTTCTTTTCCCATAAGGAGATGCTAAGACTTTTAGTAAGTAAGAGATTAATTTATTATTCAAGTGCATTATTCCAATCAAGAGCCACTATTACAGGTACCTTGAAGGTAATTTTGCAATATCCGTTAAGGATACTATTACGGTTTCTTGAAATTGATCTTTCAAAACTGAAAACTGTAAGAAGGTTTTTAGGCAAACAATGCTAAGAAGTGGATAGTCAGAGAGTTACCAGAAAATATGATGGAATGAAAATTGTTGAATTGAGAATTGTCCAACATCTCTCCTGAACCTCAAGGGTCCCCAAAATTGATCTAACAGGAGATTTAGATTGATCAGTAAAACTGATTTATGTCTGAGCTGAGTGAATTATAGATAAACAGAAAGACCAATTTGAAAGAAAATATAATTTTCTAGAAATTTGTGTCACTTAACAATCAATTTATTCACTGAAAACCAATCTCTAGCAGCATTTTCTGGATACTTACTCTATGCTACTTATGGCATATTCTGTGTTAAAAAGGACGAATATGTTCCCTATTTTAAAAGCAGCAGAGAATTTTTCAGTTGTATATCAGTATTTTTAGGGGAAACATGTGACTGGGAAACCTTTATATAAAGTTATACAAAGTCCTAAATCAAAGAAATGAGAGTTCAGTGTGTGCCTTTCACAGAATAGCCAGGCTTCTAGGCACAACTGTGTTCTCATACCAAAACTGCCTAGTGTAATCATTTAAATTATTAGATGAAAATATATACCACTTCTTTCAAGTATAAGACACATTTTAAAGCCCCCATTCTTAGTTTTATTATGGTTCTAGCACTGCAAAATTCTACTTCTCAAATTTCACCAAGTTGATTAATACAATGACTAAATGAATTTCCTATATAGTTTTCAGACTGTTCCTTTTGATTTTAACTGAGTATGCTCTTTCTTACGATGTTTTAAAAGAGTGGCTCTCTGTCTCCTTCTCTCTCTGTCTCTGTTTCTCTCTTTCTTTGTATGTGCATGTTTTTCCATTCTTGTCCTGATTCTTCTAAAACAACTGTTTAATATAGTCCTAAATTAATTGACACTGAATGCTTTTCTAATATATATAAGACAGCATTTATTATAAAACCTAATATTTTAGATCTAGGGATTTTTCGCATTTGCCCTTTTTATTTGCTCCAAGACAGTTTCACTTAATCATTAAAAAATGAAGTATTGAACATCTGTAAGTTTTCAACCTGTGAGATATGAGCAACATTGCCAGCAAATCCTGACTTTCAAAATGAATACATTCTGCATGAAACTGTTGAAACACTGCCACTAATGGGCATATAACTATGCAGAAATAAAATAAACTATTCATTGTATTTACTTAGCTGTTTAATATTGGTACCTTTGGAGTAAGTGACAGTCATTGTGATATTGACCCTTGGATGTGCTTTACTGTGGTCAGTTTTCCAGCTATTCATCAAATGCACTCATGAGCTGTTGTAGGACTATCTTTTTACTGTGGAGACACGAAGAAACATCAATTTGTCTCAAAGAGCGCATGAATGCCAGACCAGACGTCTAGCTTAGTGAACCAGTGGGTCTCTTGTTGGAACTTCTTATAGTAGTATCAGTGAGCGGCTATTTATAGGATCATGGCTGACACAGAGGCAGCAGCAGCTCTCAAAGGACCACTTTAGCGTGAGCACTGCTGAATCCCCGCAACTCCCAAACCAACCACTCGCCTGAGGGAAAGTCTCCTCTCCCCAGCAGTCATTACTACTTCTGGGACTGGCCTTTTGAGATTTGCAAGTTTCAGGAACTGCCTGAGACCTTTAAATTTGTTTCCTTCCTGAGCTTTAGTGGAATGTTTCAATAAGGAGAAAATAGCTAGACAACAATTCGTGTCTTCTGGCTCTTACAATCTTGCATTGTTGTAGCAAAATGGCAGCAGCGATCCTTTAGTATTCTCTGAGCCTTGAGGGAGCCAGTGAACACTGGGCCACAGCAACCGACAGTGACTCTGAAGAGATTGCTCCTTTTTACTCCTGAAGCATGCTGTTAAAAGCAACTTTTCATCCACGTCTGACCAAGGCTGCAATAAACAGAACTTCTTAGGAAGTAGCTGACCTCCCATAACTGCAATAAAATAAGTGTAATGGTTGCTCCAAATTCTGGTCCTTTGAAAGCCATTCACCAGGTAGAGTGCTGCTTGTCCAGACTTCACCTGTTTTCTCCATGTCCTGCCAAAAGTGCACCATGTTTTCCCTGATAAGGAATAACCATCTGTTCGTGCCCCAACCAACAGTGGCAATAGTGTTCTGCTTTGTGTGGCTCTGTGGATCCTAGAGTCAGACAACTTAGAAGAAAGTTTACTTCTGACACTGCTATTTTAGTTAAAAAATGAAAGTGCGTATTCTCACCCACTAAATGTGTCTCCATTCAAGTTTACCTCTACTGTTCTTTCAGGTATTTTTTTTTAACAAATCTGTGAGTAATTAAACATTTTTAAATGAAACATTTTTAAATGAAACATTTTTAAAGAGGGTAGGCATGCTCTCTGAAGGACAATGACTATCCATCCCAATTAACACACCTTGATCTTGGGCAGCTAAGAGAATACTAAAAATGAAATATTGGCAAGATTCAATAAAGCATGAAAGGATCTCATCACTTCTTTTAATTGTTTTTACAAAAGAATAATATCAAGCATGACAATATTTGTTAGAGACACTACCCTATTTTTCTAACTTATTTTATTGATTACTTGGGAATTTCACATCATACACCCTGATCACACTCACTTCCCAGTCCTTCCAGGTCTGTCCCCTGCCCCTGTAACCCCGCCCCCCACACACACACAGAAAAAAAAGAGGAAAATTAAAAAACAAAATCTGCAAGTCCAATTTGTGTTGCCAATTTAGTCACTGGAGCATGATCGAACTCTGAGCAGCTAGACCCTTGAGGAAAACTGACTCTTTTCCCAACTGCACCCCCACCCGAAGCCCTGCAATTGTGGAAATCTACACTTCAGAATCCCTATCACAATTTTTTAAAATAATTTATCTTTATTTTATGTGCATTGGCCTGCATGTATGTCTATGTGAGGGTGTCAGATATTGGAGTTAAAGACAGTTGTTAGCTGCCATGTGGGTGCTGGGAACTGAACCCGAGTCCTCTGGAAGAGCAGTCGGTGCTCTTAACCACTGAGCCACCTCTCCAGCCCCCCATCACAATTTTTAAGAGTTCTCTTTGATGGTTTCTTGTCTAGACTGTTAATTTTTTGTTTTGGGCAGGGGTTGGGGAATTAGGGATTTTCACAGAAGCCTTCTATGTTTCTCTTTCCAATTGTGACTCTATAGTCATCAACACCATTGTAAAGGTAGCTTCCTTGTCCTTTACAGTCATTGGGAACACTGATCATGGACTTAAACATGGTTTCTGGAGACATCACTGACCATGGACAGCTGTATGGCCTTAGATGGTAACACAGGCTAAGGGCATCAGCATGGTTCCTGGCTGTGTTTAATATTCTATTACCATTGCTCTTTTTATTCCTTGAGGCATCCAGACTGAAATTCCCTGAAGTCATGTTCTGGCTGGCTATCTCTGTAATATCCACTGCCATCCCAACTGAACCCTGATCCCCAATTCTGATCCATCCACCCTCATGGACCAATGCACCAATCATCCCAAGGAAGAAGCAGAATCACATACACTCTTAGCCACAAAATGCAGATTACTATTTAAGGTGATAATTTCAGGCAAAGTATCTCTTTTACTCTGCTGGATTCCAAACTCCCTGGGGAAAACTAGAGGAAAATCTCTAAAGACAGACAATGACTTTGCTTACAGGACTCTGAGCTCAGGAAATCCAAATATTTGGTATTGGGCGAAATGTCTCCCTGACTTTTGCCTTTTTAAGATATTTTTATTTCAGTGGAGGTCAGATAAATCTACCTTCTCCTCTGGAATTAAAACTATGATTTTTACTGCCATGCATAGTGGCTCATGTTATGCCCAGTTCATGGGGACCCCCAAAAGACCATCATGGAGACTGAATCCCACATGTAAAAGCAAAGAGCCTTTATTTCAAGCTCCAGAGCTTGGTCCCTTTGTCTGTCCCACACAGAGGTGAGAGCAAAGAGCCCTGAGCTCAGATAGGGCAGAGTTTTTATCATAACAGAGGTTGGGATGAGGGAATTTCCAGGGTCCAGGATCCTGATTGGCTGACAATTGTCTAGGGGTATCTGTAAAACAAAAATAGACTCAAGGGTATCTGGTCACCTTATCTAATGGTTATAATGTTTGGGATGTTAGGTACTTCCTCATCCCTGGATGTATCCCTGAGTGGTGTCAGCTTAAGGCTTTTCCTGGATCTGGGTGTTGCCTGCCAGTAAGCCTGTCACAGAAGCTGTGTCTAGGCCCCTAAGACTGTCTTGGCTGCTGTGTGGTCAAGCTATTTTGGAGCCCCTTCACAGCTCATACCTTTAATCCCAGTACTTGGGGGATAGGAGCAGACAGAATTCTCTCAGACTGAGACCAACCTTGTCTACATAGTCAGTTTCAGGACAGCCAGAGCTACATCATAAAACCCAGTCTCAACAAAACAAAAGAATACATCAACAAACCTAAGATTTTTACAGTGGAATTATGGGTTAAACAAATACATGGGAAATTTGGTGTGAATTAAATTGCTGGCACCTATACCCACAAAATGAACTCAGACATTAGAATTATAAATAATTTTCTCCCAACTCATAACCTATTTCTAGAATGAGTTAAAATCTAATCCATTTATAAATTTAGTTGTTTGCTTGTTTTTTTGGTTTTATTCGAGAAAGTTTTCTCAGTTTCTCTGTGCTGCCTTGGCTGTTCTGGAACTTGCTTTGTAGTCCAGGCTGGCCTTAAACTCACCGAAATCCACCTGCCTCTACCTTTTGAGTGTTGATTAAAGACATGTGCCACCACCACCTAGCTGGTAAATTCAGTTGTTTATATTAGTCACCTCTTACTGCTATGATTAACAAGGGCAATTATTTTGAGTTCAACTTCTTTCCATATTTGTGTATGTCTAGGTTTTGTGTCTGATAGTCAAATGCTATGCTTTGATGGACAGAGGATAGGCTTTCTTAGCACCATGGCTCTGCTTCAGAATAGTCAGCAGGGATTGCTGCAGGCAGCTGTGAGGTGAAGTTCTGCTCAATGTGTCTAGTCAGGCTCCAGGCTGAAGTTATAACAATTGCCAGGAGGAAGTTTTCATATCACAAATGATGACCAGACCCCCTAAGTAGTCAAGTCACTCAGGTGTGCAGTGATCCTTTACTTACATCCAGTTGCTTCTCACTCTGTTACGGAACACAAATTACTCAGTCAAGCCCACAGTCCTGTGGACAGGGAAATGCATTTCCCTGGAAGCAGGAAAAGTTGAAAGGCTATTTTTGAGAAAGACTTAAATCAATATCAACTTTTAAAAATGTTGTTTTATTCCTATCCTAATGAATATGTTATGAATTTTCATGGTTAAATGTCTTTTGCAGAAATAGAAAGAATAGAGGCAATGTTTGGTAGCATGTGTTAGCATCTTGAATTAAGAGGCAATGGTAACTACGAACAATGTATTATGTCAGGGAACTAATATTTTAATGTCTCTTGTGTTCTTGTAGAGATAGCACAATTAAAATATCAATAAGGGAAACTTTTATGATTGTTCCACAGTATGTTAGAGGCATTATATGTATTTTGTTGATATTCAGAAGCAAGGACAAAACAGGTAAAAATAGAAACAAAATTGTGTGTGTGTGTGTGTGTGTGTGTGTTTGTCCTCAAAAAAATCAGTTTATGTATATTTCAATAATAATCAAAGAAAAAGATGTCAATTTGATAGTGGGGAAACATAGGAGAAAATGTAGGAAAGTTACTAGAATGGGTGCAGGAGGGAAGAAAGTGTTGTAATTCTATTGGAATTAAAAAAAAATCACATGTTCATGTTATCTCATGTGAGTCTCCAAATAGCAATGCCTATGAATGAGATAACATTGATAGACCTTTGCTTTCATAGAGAATGACATCCTATGGAAATTATTTATTATTAATCAACTGCCTGATACTATCAAACATGGAGCTCAAAAAGTGACACTCAAAATATTGAATGATTAATGTTTAAACGTCTAATATTGTACCATTATGTGTAACATTTAATCTGTATTAAAAATAATATGTATAAAATTTATAAGCATATTGTAGATCTTGTTGCTGGCTTGGAATATTTCATTTAAAAATTCTGCTGTCCAGTATCTCATTTGAATTAAGGCCCATTCCATGAGACAGAACCCGTACAGACTCTGCTTGAGTCATCAAGAACCTGAGCCCTAGGGAACCCAGGACCTAGGGGAAAACCAAATATTATGATTCAGTTAAAGGTACATAGCTATAAATTACTCCTAATGACACCCTGCTATACTCAGGTTATTGCTTTATTCCGCCATCATCAGAAAAGCTTCCTCCTGTAGTAGATGGGAACAAACACATAGACCCACAGCTAGACAATATGCATTCATCCCTAAAGGGGATATCTCCATCGAATCCCTCACTTCAAGCCTCAGAGAACCCTGTGGAAGAGGTGGCGGAAAATGTGTAAGAGCCAGAAGAAATTGAGGACTCTTAGAAAACAAGGCTGTCTAAATCAACATGAATAAGACTCATATGAATGAACAGAAATAGAGGAAGCATGCACAGGGCCTGCCTGGGCCTGCACCAAATGGGGTTCTAGAGCTGAAAGGAGAAGTGGACACATGAACCCATCCTTAACCCAGAAGCTATCAACAATTGAAGACGACTTGCAAATGAAAAATTTAGTTTTCTCCAAGGAAGTCTCACTGAGAAAACAGCTATGCTTAAGGTAAGCTCCATGCCCATCAGTAGATGGCTACAGAAAGCAAGCTCATGACATCTTAAAGGTTCCTTGTCTCATAATGTCGTGTCAGGGCTTTTCTTTTTTTCTTTTTATTTCTTTTTTTACATTTATTATTTTTATTTATTTATTTTAGGTTATCCTCTATTACCCCAAAAGTCATTGCATATATAGTATAGCTTCAAGTTTAGTGTTTTTATGGGATTCCTGAGTGCGTGAATGAGTGGGTCTCTGCATCTATATCTAATTCTTGTGTGTGTTCTAGGGCTCTTTTCCTTCTGTTTGCATCTTTTGTCCTATTCCGATGTGTTTGCTTTTGATTTAACTGATTATATTGTTTTATTTACTGTTATTACTTAGAATCCCGTTTGTTTTCAAATGAGAAATATAAAAGGGATGCATCTAGATAGGAGGAGGGGTAGTATGGAATTGGGAGAAGTAGAAGGAGGAGAAACTGTAATTGGATATATTATACAAAAAAAACTATTTTCAATACAAGAAAATAATTGTGTTGTTCAGCATACATGTTTTTCTAATGGACAATATATTGATATTTTGTTAACCAAAGAAGTTAAATCACTTTTATGATATTATAGTTTTGGTACCACTACTCCCTCATATTTTGATGTAGCACTAAATAGGTTTGAAGTTGTATTCAATACAAATGCTTACATAAAGAAAGATGAAATGAAAAGGCAAAGCATGAAAAAGTCCCTGCAGTGAGGTTTGGAGCTTTAAAGATGTCAATTCATTTAGTGTATTCACAGCCTCTCTAATACACTGGCATCAGTAACATCCTTACATATATAACCCACCTCAAACCTTAATTACAAATGTTTATACTTCACCAATACATTTGTTCTTTGTATCAGAGCTTTTCAGTGTCGTAACACTGATAAATATATATGATATTTTTATGTGGGTGCATGTGTAGTGGGTATGATTCAAACTGCCTTTGCAGAAATATTTTTTCCTTAATTAAGTGGGGGGTTGGGGAGGAGGAGGCCTATATACTGAGCTGGAACTGACCTAACATCCTTCTTCCTGAAGCCTAGCTTAATGATAATAGAGGTACCAATCAAGCTTCCAAAGATGGAAAACACCCAACAGCCCTACCCACCTGTGATAAATATGAATCATAATTGCCAGAGAGGTGCTCTAACCATAAGGGTGCAGTGCTCCTACACAATAAATAGCTCTTTCATTGGACAACAAGAAAAAAAATCATGTCTAGTATTGGAAACTGAGCCAACTCCTCAGATGTAGTGAAGCCATGGATATCAGAAGAGATCTGAAAAACCACCATTTAATTACAGCAGTATATTCCATAACTACACTCTAAATATTTGTTCTTAGGCTACAAATACGTGCAATCCTCACTCCTCATCAAGGAATCTTCTCTTTGTAGCATAGTGGGGATCATTGTGGAAGATGAGACACGAAGAATTTGAAAGCCAGAGAAATAAGGAGTTTGTTTTGAGATTGTATCTCCTAGGAATGTCAGAAACTACACCTATAAAGTCCCATAACATGACTTACTAAGCATAGGATGAACACAAACAACAGTAGTCTAGCTAATATGGATCAGGAAATGAACATATCACTCAAGCTTACACAATGAACTGGAGGAAAATAGAGAATACCAACAGCAGGAAAAATAGTCTTGCCCAGGGAAGAGCACAACAATTAAATTTCAAAATCAAAGGTTCAGCCATAAAAACATGTATGAAATAACATTTAGAGACTGAGAAGGTTTTTTTTATTTATACATTTAGGAATATAGATATATGTACTTATGCATATATACATACATAAACATGTACATATACATATACAAATGTTATTTAACAGTAATCAATGAAGAGAAGTTGGCAAGAAGTTGAAAGTGAATAAGGAGGGGCATATTGGAAGGCTTAGGGAGGGAAAAGAAGAAAGGAGGAAATAATTTAATGTATTAAAGACTTAAAAAATAAAAGAAATAATAAAAAATTGTATTTTTCAAATAAATTACAGCTTTCTCCTAAGTGTTTTTTCTAGTAACTTATACTCAACCATGACATTTACTGTTGTTCAAATGTTTGGTCTGCGTTGGTAGGCCAATCTTTATTTTCCTTTGTTTTGCACTTCAAAGTGCTCAATTAATTTTGAAGATGTTTCATTAAGTTTTATTAGCAATATAAAAACATTAGCAATATAAAACATTAGATATTATTAATGCATCAAATTCTCTATGCTTTAGCATAGTGATGGTAAAAAATAATTTCATTTTAGCTTAGGTGAGCATATTGCCCTTTTAAATATATATGCCTGGAAGTAACAAATTGAAGCTTTTATAAAGTATCATGAACAGAAAATAATACAATACATAAGTATACTGTATCTTTTTAATGAACAGCACAAACTGGAATATTCCTTAAAAAATTTATTTTTCTCTCTCTCAGTATCATCATTTATGTTACCCAAGCACTAAAGTAATACAGATTTATAGAAGCACACAGGTAAGAGTTTGAAATGTATCTTTTGCTAAGGAAAAAATAAAAACAAAAACAGGGTAAACTTGCCAAATCTCTTCTGGTAGAAGTTTCTAAATAGTTTACTTTCATACTAGATGAAAGCTTACAAAAGGAATAGTTAAGTAACTAAGCAAAGCCTGTGAAAATAATGTACGGGAATGCTAACCTGGTATATAGAGACAGGAAATATCAGAATTGATCTCCAGCTATATCTATCACTCAGGATACAGACTTGGTTTGGAATTCAGTCACTATTTGGCAATTCTTAAACTAATTAAAGTCAAGTCTTTGTTATAATTAAATCTTAAAAAATAACATATAAATTTATTTAAAATATATTTTCCAAACTTTGAACTGGCTAACACAAATACATTCTTTTCTCTGTTATTTTATTATTTTATTACCTTATATTAGCAATGGGTCTCATGACATTTTCATGCATGTACATAATACAGTTTGGTCATGTTTATCCCATATCCTCCTTCCATTCCTGTTAATTCTTTTCCTTTTCACAATTAGTCCAACTTCTGTTTTCTTGCTTTCTTTGTTTGCTTGTTTGTCTGGACAATAAATTGATTAGGATTAAGTAGAGATTAAAGAAATTTTGCTACAAGAATATGTACCTTATCAATGGTTACACTGATGAAGCCAACATCTCTTCCTGTCCCACCAACCTTTACATTTATATAAATCTTCAGTAAGAGGTGAAACTTGGCCAGTAACACCCCCTGCCATGACAGAATATTTGTGTCAAATCTCTTAGACAAATTGTGCTGTGGATTCAATACACTGTCCCCCGGACCTGTATTCTTTTCCTACTTAGTTTTTCCCATAGGTCCTTGGAGGAAGAGTTTGTGGCTGCCTTATTTGTGATAAGGCACTGAACAGTCATATGTTCTCTATTTTTTGACCTTGTTTGAATCTCTGCAGTCATTGAAGACCAGTGTACCAAAACATGCTGCTCTGAGAAAAGAGAGAGCAGCACTACACTATGTGCACAAATATAGTTATTTAGAAAAGAATTTGACAGGCACACCATGTACTTTTAGCAAAACAATATCAATGTGAAAATTTTTATTAAGAATCAGTGTGGTGGTATATGTCTTTAATTTTACCACTCAGAGACAGAGGTAGGTGAATCTCTGAGAATTTGAATCTATCTTGATCTACGTAGTAAGTTCCAGGATGTAGGTGTATTTTTCTGTCCCTCCAGCCTGTTCCCAAATAACCACATGGAGACTTCTTATTGATTATGAAAGCTTGGTCAGTAGCTTCTTAGATTTGTTTCTAACTAGCTCTTACAACTTAAATTAACTCATTTCTATTCATCTATGTGTTTCCAAATAGCTCATGGCTTTTACCTTTTTCCCTGCATGTAAGTTCCCTCTGTGTCTGCTGACAACTCTGCTTTCTTCTTCTCCTTATTCTCTCTGCCCAAAAATCTTGCCTAGCTATTGGCTGTTTAGCTTTTTATTACACCGATCTGAGTGACAATTCTTCACGGTGTGTAAAAAGATTATTCCTCAACACCAGGATAGGAAGTGCTGCATAATAATAGGCCCTGTCTCAAAACACTAAAATAAAATAATCTATTGAACTGAAATGGGTGCCTTACTGGGGAGATGGATGCTGCTTTGCTGGGACTGAAAAACAAGCCGTAAATATGAGGGTAGCAGCATCATGGAAGTGAAATTTTCAGGAAAATAAGTCTTCAGAATCATCATACGAACCTGTGGTCTGCATAGGGCAAGAGTGCACGTCAATGTGGTAGCAGCACTTGTCACATAATGTGTAAGCTGTTCCCACATGAAGACATGAAGGAATCACGGGAACAATTTGGCAGGGTCAAGGTCTTCCTGAATAGAAGCCAGGAGAGGCCATTCGTTAAAATGCATCCTTAGTTGTGGAGGAAAATCCAGGCTTTGAAGGGTCATGGAGAGAAGCCGAGTGAAGCAACTTTCATGGAGAAGCATTTGCTTGGGTTCATGATTTTCTGATTTTCAAGGCTAATTGAGATAAAGTAAGAACGTGTCATAGATATTCTTCACTTTATGTAAGATGAAAAGTAGAAAAAATAGGCTGGTACCAAAAAGGATATATCCTTCAAAGACTTGGCCAACCTGACCACTTTTAGGTACAAGGCCCATCTGTTAATTGTACAAGCCTTCAAATGCTGCCAAAAATTGGGAACAAAGTTGTCAAAACATGAATCTGAGGGGAACATTTCAAGTTCAAACAAGAAAAGAGAACATTTCCTCTCAAAGAAGAATGACCACAAGCTTTTGTTTTAAAAAGAGTATTTGGTTTTTAATTCTAGTTTTATATCTTGTCTTTTGAGGGTGGAATAATATTCAACTGCCTTACCTTATCAAAACAACAACAACAAAACAGAACAAAAACATGAGAATTCCTTTCTTCTTTTACATTTTATTCTAATTTTTTCCTCTATTAGACATTTCATTACCTCTAAACATGATGATGTTCTATGTATCATAGAAAATTTATATTAACTGCTGAGTGCTAGCTGGTGCAATTTGTGGCTGAGATTATTAGGCAGGATATTCATGATGACTACCATCTTGCCATACTGATGAGGCTGTCCATATGAGTTTTAACTGTTACGAGTTGATCTGTCTGAAGCATCTCTTCACTCCATGACATAAGGAACCTTAGCAGACACACTGCATTTCACTCTTCAGTTACATGTACTTTTTCTGACAAAGTAATTTGAACGTTAATGTAGATTTCAACATGATGTCTATCATGAGGGATGAGAAGGGAACTCAGTCATGTTTTCCATGTTTAGTACATTGCATTTCTACCTTAATCTGACCTTGGTTCTTCATTTCAGTGCTTCTTCCCAGGAACCTAGAGCTGGCATGGTCAATGTTAGTAAAAGAAGGGAGGGTTCATTTGTAAGTGCTGTAGGGCTACTGTAACGAAACTATGTGACACAAGAGGCTTAAAGAAATGTGTATTTTCAAGGACGTCAGAAGCTCAAGGTCAGACTGTGCATAGGTTTGCTTCTTTTATTTTTGCCTTTTATTGTGGTTATCAAATTGCTGTCTCCTAGCTTTGTTTCCACAACCCTTTCTCTATGTATACACATGAATGATTCTTTCCTTCCTCTTTAAGGACATTAGTCACATTGAATTAGAGAATACCCTTTGTAATGCCATTTTACAGCAATTACCTTTTTGATTTGGAGCTATGTTGTAGAGATAGGACTTAAATATATGAATTTGAGAGGGCACTGTTCAGACCATGAAAGGCTGAGGTTCTAAATCAAAAATATAATTGTTTTGATATGTTCTATGGATATAATGAGAAAACTGTTTCACAAATATCTCCATGAAAAAAAATTCTAAAGTGCTTTGATAGTCATAAACCATCTAGAAGTAATTTCTTCTCTATAGATTTTTGGACACTCAGCATCTTCATAATACTGTTCAAACTCTGTTAAGTATTGACTTAGGTTGCCTATGATGGGCCTTATACCTACCTTCCTTTTTCTATTGTAAAGATGTTGGTGAATGGTCAAGATGATCCACACTAAGATGAAATAATATCTCTGGGCATTAAACTAAAGTACAGCAAATAAAAATTATCATGGATGACAGCCAAGCCTCATTGGACCTAATATTGCCTACTTACTGCAAAAAGTGAAAATAAATTTCAAAATTAGTTAATTAGTTAAATACTTCAACATATATAGCAGAAATATATATATATATATATATATATATATATATATATATATACAGAGAGAGAGAGAGAGAGAGAGATCTCACTGGAAGAGATATGAGTAAGATTTGCAATGTCTATAGCAGTCATTGTTTCTTATTCAAGCGTGATGTTCTCAAAGCTCCTTAGACTAGTCAGGTTATGATGAATCAGGTCTGAAGACTGAACAGAGTCCTCCATGGCAGAATAAATGACAAAGCATGTCACTGAGAACTAAGCTTTGTAAACATTGCTGGTCTCATACTCTCCATCTTCCAAGAGAGCAGCACTGTGAGCAATGCTCACAAACAAGACTCCCTTAATACTTTCCATTCTCTGGGAGGATGTATTATTTTTCTAATACATACACTTCCATATATATATATATATATATATATATATATATATATATGTTTAGGGGATAGTCAACCTCATTATGAATCATAGAAAATCATTAGAGTTCCCAGTTTCAAAAATAATTTAAAAATAATACAGAAAAATAAGAAAATGAGGGTTTTATTGTGCACATCCTGCTTTTTTTTTTGTCCTTATAGTGCTGGCCCTCATTTTTTTTTTGTCTACACTGCCATTTAGAAGTGAGAGATGGAAACTGCTGTAGTCATTTTAATCAAAACCCAACATGAGCTAAATCCCTGAGAAGCAGGGCGGTTCTACCTAAGATAATCCTAACACATGTGACAGGGAGATAGAACTTCTGGAAATTAAAAATTAATTCAATATTTTAAAGTGCTCTTCCTGTTCCTCATATCATATAAGAATATAAACTCAACTCAACCCAGACATGAGAATGATCTTTTGTCTCTGTAACAGTGTACACTTTCCAGTGAAGAAGAATTAAAATTTGCAACTTCCCTCTGTAGGACATGTGCTTTGAATTCAATACAGCTTCATTTAATGGCTGTAGCTGCCTTTCTTTTAATATATTCTGAGGATTAAATAAAATAATACCTGTAAAATTGCTTAGAACATTGCCCAGCATGTACTGTGTATAAATTCAATATTTGCTATTTTTGTGATCCTCAAGATTGTTGAGTTAACATTTTTAAATTATCATACAAATAAGAGATGGTAATTATACCATATTTTCATAAGGAAATTATGCATCTCAGGTGCTTTTTCATGATGTTACAAAAGT
>CABHPH010000379.1:33265-47784 GCA_902168325.1 Peromyscus nudipes | reverse complement strand
TGTGTATGTGTGCTCCTGTGTCTGTGGGGTGTGGACGTGTGTGTGTGTGCTCCTGTGTCTGTGGGGTGTGGATGTGTGTGTGTGCTCCTGTGTCTGTGGGGTGTGGAAATGTGTGTGTGCTCCTGTGTCTGTGGGGTGTAAACATGTGTGTGTGCTCCTGTGTCTGTGGGGTGTGGATGTGTGTGTGTGCTCCTGTGTTTGTGGGGTGTGGAAGTGTGTGTGCTCCTGTGTCTGTGGTGTGTGAATGTGTGTGTGCTCCTGTGTTTGTGGGGTATGGAAGTGTGTGTGCTCCTGTGTTTGTGGGGTGTGGAAGTGTGTGTGCTCCTGTGTCTGTGGGGTGTGGACGTGTGTGTGTGTGCTCCTGTGTCTGTGGGGTGTGGACATGTGTACCGGCCAGAAAACATCCTTAGATGTCCTTCTTCTGGTAACATCACACATTTACTTACTTATTTATTTGTTTGTTTTTGAAACAGGATTGCTCAATGGACTGGGGCCATTCTTGTAAACTAGATTGGCTGGTCAGTAAGTAAGCCCTTGAAGTCAGCCTGCATCCATCTCCCTTGTGCTGGGATTACAAATGCTTACCATCATGTCTAGCTTTAACTCTTTTTGTTTTGTTTTGTTTTGTTTTTTAACCAAAAAACTTAGAAGGGATGTTGGCTGAGAGAAAGCCAAGAGGGAAAGAGATCCTAAACGATGGAAACAACAACAAGGAGAGACACACACCTTCTTGGATCTCTGGAGAGGACGGGGCTCAGGCTTCTGCAGCTCCGGCAGTGCTGTTTTCACACCGCACAGCTGGATGGACCACGACTGCCTCTTCTTACTCTGAACAGAGTCACAGGAATTTCCCAGGGTCATCCTACCCTACCTGAGTCCCAACCAGAGAAGGAGGTGGATCTGATGAACTTCATTTAACCAGTGTGCCCGACGCTTTGAAGAGCGGTGGCCCTCGTACCCTAGGGCTGGAGTCTTCCCTATTTCAGTGTCTATCTCTAAAGTGAGTTACCCACATCAGGTGTGTGTAGGGATGACACGCATGAGAAGGCCCGTGGCTATTTGCAGATTCTACAATGAGACAAGAGAGACCCAAGAAAGAACATCCAGAGGCGGAAGCTACTGTCGGATAGAGAGCAATCTCCGAGTCAATGAAATGTTAGAACAATTTAATATTACATTAACAGGAGAGCTGTGAGTTCCCCAAAGTCTTAATGTCTTCCAGTTGCACAGCTGGGGCAGCTGGCCAAGGAAACTTTTGATTAGCTGGAGCTTTATGAGGGAAGGCATTTCCTGTGGCAGGCTTTTTGTTTATTTGTTTTGTTTTGTTTGTGTTTTTTTATGAATGAGAAAACAAATGATTCTCAAAAGGGATAATCATGAAAGGAAAGTTTTCCCCCCAGCTTCCCTTTAATAGATGTTCTTGTGTCAAATGATGCTGAGTCTTAACACCATACTGTCAATCTTTGCTTTGAGTGGGAGATCAGCATTTTCCTTTGTATGACTTAGAGGTTGAGGAACAGAGTGCCTGGCTTTAGGTAATGATGCTCCTTTTCCCGGCTGTAAGTCTCCAGCAATTTGCTTAACAGTCATGTGCCTTACAGATAGATGCTCACACCTCACAGGCTTACTTAGTATTTACTTATGTAACCAATAGGAAGCACTTAGCATATTGTTGATAATAATAATAATGTAGTAACCATGCTTTAAATTTTGCAGGTAGCTGGATTCATTTTTTTAAAACTTTTATGTTTCATTCTCATGACAATATGATGACATAACATTACTGCTGCCATTGTTTTCAAGGCTCGTTTATTTTTATTTTGTATGTACGAGTGTTTGGCCTGCATGTTAAGTCTGTGTACCACATGATGGCAGTGCCCTCAGAGACCAGAAGAGGGTATTGGGTTCTCTGGAACTGGAGTTACAGACTGCCAGGTGGAGTGCTGGGAACTGAACTCAGGTCCTTTGGAAGAGTAGTCATGCCTCTTAACCTCTGAGTCATCCCTCTAGGTTCACTGTTGTTTTTTTGATAAATGAGGAAAAGGCAAACCTGAAAGGTCAGAAAGCTTAAGCCAGGTCACAAACCATTGAAATACATCTCCCAGCTCCCTGTTTAGGCTGATTTTCCCCAGTCATTTACACTGGTAGTAGAATTAGAAGTTACTGTTAGGGATTGAATGGGCAGGTATCTTCGGAGAGGCTCTTAGCCATCTCCTTCTGGACTTCCTGCTCTCAAGATGGCTATCACTGGGTTCTCAGCATTAAGGAAGGCCTGAGCAGAGCTGGGCTCTATGAATTAGTGTTGCATGACAAGTATTACTTGTTGATTTTGGAAATGAAGCCTTTCTTCTATTAATTTTTCTTGAGAATGTTTTGTATAGGCTTTATTTTAAAGTTCTAGCTGATTAGAGAGGGAGTCAATTTTCATGTTTCAATAAATGTTTGTTGGGTACTCATTGTGTGCCAGGAAATGTGCAAAGAGGTTTTTCCATACTCTTTATTTTTTTAATCCTTATTACAATCCAAAGCTTTGTGGGACATTGTTTTCATTTTACCAAAATGAAAATGGAAGGTCAGAAATTTTGAGTAATACACTCAAATCTCTCAAGGTCTATTCAAGGAAGTTTAGCCACTATCTCTTGTGGATAATAATATATGGTTTAAATCACAATTTAGTAAACTGATCTAATAATACAGACAAAAGATATCAGGAACAAGGTGGATTTATGTAGGAAATCAAGGAGCATACCATTAAAAACTCGACCAGTGGCAATTTACCAAATTCAAAATGGAGAATAATCACAGTCTATTTGGTAGATGATGTAAAACATTTGATAAAACTCACCTTTCATTAGTCATTTCAAAACTTTCTTGGCTAACCAGCAATAAAAGAAAATCCCTTGTTCTGATGATAGGAATTTATTAAAAGATTGATAACAGTGGTGGAATTTTGTATGTTTTCTTGGTAAGATCAGAAAGGAGATAATGATGTTCTTCCATTGCCATTTATGTTGACATTGTATCTGAAGTTCTAGCTAGGGAATTAGCTCAAGAAGAAATGAAGGTAAAATGAGTCAAAAGGAAGAAATAACACCCACTCTTGGCAGGCAGTATGTCTGTGTATCTAGGAAGATCCAGGGTCTCACAGCTGTGGGATCTTAATGATCAGATTAACATGGCCGGCTCATTGGATCCATGGTCAATTGTCAATATCCACAAACAATCAGAAGGTGGAATTTTAAAACCATACCATTTATGATAATGGCTCTAATCATTAACTATCAATTATATGTTTAAAGAAAGTCACGTGAAACCTCTGCATAAGATCCCTGCTTCATCCAGGGTTTCCTGATCAGTACAGTGTGCTGGAGAAGGGCCAGTCTAGTCCTTTTGTACTGTCGACAAGACTTGCAGTCTTTTACAAAATAGGGAGAGGTGCCGCATGGGCTGCTTAACTTACTCTGGCCCTCCCAGTTTTCAGCTCAGTGTCCTCATGTCAGCCACTAGAGTAATCTCATTCCTCTATAGGCAGAACTCTTCTGTGATTTAGGGTGCAATTTAGTTTGCTTCTTGATGACAACCTTTTTTTTTTTTTTCTGCTTAGTTTTCATCTTTCTCCCCGTTACTGTCAAGTCGGCACTTCCGTCTTCCAAGGTTTCACTGATGGATGTCCTCTGTCTACTGTCATCTCCTCGTTATCCTTAAGCGTCCATATTTTGAAAAAAAAAAAAAGTCTTACTCTCATTTTACTATGGTTACAGAAAGAAGGGGGGGGAAAGTATGAGTTTAATTTGCCACTCCTAACCGGAAGTTCTACACAGAATTATGAAGAGCAAAGCAACAAGGCAGTGCTCATTCTGAGAGAGCTCCCTTCAAGCTGCCTAAATAACCCTGCTCTACAGCCTACTTACTTCCCAGAGTTCTGTTAAGAGATTCTGTTTATAGGCATTTGCTTTGCTGCTGCTGTGGGACCAGCGATCCCTGGGGCTCAACCCAGCCGTGAAAGCCTATCTTCACACTGTTTCCTCAAAGCGTCCATGCCTGCAAGATTTGGGTTTGACTGACAAGAAAGACTGCAATCCTAAACCCCCAGCCTGCATTTCATTCATGAGATTGCCTTTGGGGGCTTGAATGAGGATAGACCAGTTTGAACAATGCCATTAATTAAAGCGTGTTCTAATTGATTGGCTAATCCCTAGGTAGCTTAAATTTAAGGGGAGAGAAATGAGAGAAACAAAAATAGATGCAGAAGTGTTGCTAGGAAAGGCTTCTTTCTACTCAGGCGCGTCCAAACTCTTAGGCACCTAACAGAAAAAGTTGTCCTAATCTGTGGATAAATGAATGATTCTCCTCACTCCTTCTATCCTTGTCTTTAAACTCCCAGGGCCCCCAGCTGTGAGACTGTGGAGTAAACACAATGACCAGTAGTGGGAAGCCTGCACTCACAATATGTGCCCACTCCTTGTGGGGTCTGAGCTGTATGAAAATGTGCACCTACGTAATGGTCATGATGAAGCAGTAGGAAAACGCCCTTGATCCTAGAAAGTGCCCATGCCTCTTGCTTTGCTCTCAACGCCTCCCTCTGCCAGAAGGCATCAGTCTCTTGACTTTATGGTGATCTGCTTCTTTTCTTTCTAGTTTTCCCATCTATGAAGGCATAGACTTACTTTGTGATCAAATACTCATCTTTAATCTGAGTCTTTCCCCACCTGCCGCTAAACTCTTTGACGGACCACCTCTGTAGCATGATCCCTAGTTATTCTCTTGTTGAATGTTTATTAAGTATTTCCCAGGGACCCTACCAGAAATATAAAACATATAAATATATATCTGTTTTCAAGTTGAAATAGTCTCATGGCCAATGTCAGGTGTATTCATTGATTTATTTCCTCTATTATAAAAATAAATTTTACACTTTTAATATTTTTGCTTTTTTGTATGCTGTTTGTGGTGTGTGTGTGTGTGTGTGTGTGTGTGTGTGTGTGTGTGTATAGTTGTTATATGTGTGTGATAAATGTATTGAGTGTGAAGTTACTTACTCCTGGGGAGGCCAGAGCAGAATGCTAAGTGCCTTTTCCTTCCCTTGTTGCTCAACTCTTTATTGTCCTAAGACAGAGTCTCTCACTTGTAGGAGACCAACTCCGACCTGTTGAAGGGTTTTTGGGGGAGGAGAGAGGAATAAGGAAGTATTAAAAATATAGATGGAGTTGGAGAGAAAGACAGAGACACAGGACAACTTTGGGAGGGCCCTGGGTCAATACATAGTCCCCTCTAGTTTTATTCTAATGGGCTTTTTATACACTACCAAGGGAGAGGGAAAAAAACCTCCCCCTTGCAAGATCCAAGCACAACATACAGCCAAGTATAGACCCTTCAAAATACCTGGAAACCATACCCTTGGCCAAAATCATCCCATTATGCAGCCCTGCTGTGCAAAGCAAGCCCAGACTTTCTGACCTTGAGTAAGGCTTTACTAGGGAGCCTCTGTGGGCCCCCACACTCACTGAACTGGGAACTTGCTATTTTTACTAGTCTGGATGGCCAGCAAGTTCTCAGGATCTTTCTCTCGAGCCCCCTACCCCCTCCTCAATGTTGGGATGACGGGCACATGCATCCATGCCTGGCTTTTTACATGGGTGCTGGCAACTTGAGCTCAGGCCCTCATGCTTGTATAGCAGGTAATTTAGTAGGATTCTTAAGCAAGGTAGAGTGACACATATCTATAATCCCAGTCCTGGGGAGGGAGAGGTAGGAGGATCACCAATTTTAAGCTATTCTTAGCTGCATCGTGAGTTTGAGGCTAGCCTTGGCTAAATGAGAGCCTGTCTCAAAAATACTCAGTAGGATTTTTAATTAAAAGCCTACAAAGGAATGTCTTTCGCATTTTCACAGCTGTGCCTTCATCTTTCATGCCCAGGGTAACCATTCTATGTCAGATCATGGGTGGCAGGCAACTAGAACACCTCCTTCCATGCTGTCTTGTTGGAAGTTAGAATTTGTAGGTATTGGTCATATTCATGATAGCAACTGGAATTTGTGTTGACTGTCTTCAGGAATAAACTTGCTGTTGAATAGTTCTCAAATTTGAAAGTTCCTAGACTCCTGAGAACACACCTACAGTTTTCCAGCTTGAGAGACTCTTCACTGGGATTAGCATTTGTAGTTCTGGGCAACCTCTGGGTCCCAGTATAGTCAACACCCAATCATAGCACAAATATTGAACTCTGTTGGCAATGTTTAGTTACCAGTGGCCACCCATCAGATGCAGAACCCACTCACCCTAGTCTTTAAAGACTCTCATAGAAATTAAAATAGAAAAACTTCAAATTCCTAAGGGTATATTTATAGACCTACTTGGGAAACATTGAAATATTTACGTTGGTTAAAGGAAAGGCATGAACTCCCAGGCTGAGTAAATTATAAGCTCAGCACTCATCTGGTTTTGGATACATGATGAGTCTCTGAAGTAGCTCAGCCTCAGGTCATATCCTTGTCCCACCTGCTGATCCCACAGGAAACTGCTTGGAGGACTGAGGCGATGTCTCAGGGTTGCAGATTGTTCCTGGGTAATCTGTGTGCAGTGAGCAGCAAAGTAAATTAGAAGACTTTCATTTGAGTCTGGAGAAAATTTACAGCAAGTTTCGTAGGCAAACTGGAAGGTGATCTGTTTTTCCAGTGTGGTTTTCTGGTAGATAGAATGTTTCCATTTTGTTCTGTTATTCCTTTAGCTACTGGGGTCAATGGTATAGACAGCTCACTGTGACACTTCAAACCACGTCTGTTTCAATGTAATGGAGCTGAGTTCATGAGCTTGTGACTTCTAATAGCGCCCAACTCAGAGAGCCATAGAATTTCAGGAGAATAGGAAAGAACCCATGTTTCTCAACAGGATGGTTTCAAGAGCCTGTCTTCACCCTTCACCTTTTCCAATCTTTTTCCCACACAACATTCTAGTTGCCCCATGCCAGCAGAATCTGAACAAGGGCTTGGGGGTGCTTACACGGGTAGGTATTTATTAAAAGAATGCCCTTCTGAGAAATGGAATGAGAAACACAATGTGGTGGTTAGATGTAACATGCATCTTAAAAGGTCTTATTAATAAAAGGGCAAGGTATTGTGGCGAACGCTGAAAGATCAGAGAAACAGAACCAGCCACAGCTAACCTCATCTTGCCAATTCCTCAGTGGATCCTGTTTCCTCAGACTGGAAGCCTCTGTGTCCTCATCCGAATGGATCTCAGCTGAACTGCTGCTCCAAAGCCTAAAAGCTTAACCGACCCTAGTTCCTGGTCCTGACGCCTTATATACCTTTCTGCTTCCTGCCATCACTTTCTGGGATTAAAGGCGTGTGTCACCATGCCTGGCCCTTTCCAGTGTGGCTTTGAACTCACAGAGATGCAGATGGATCTCTGCCTCCAGAATGCTAGGATTAAAGATGTGTGTACCACCATTTTCTGGCCTCTATGTCTGTCTAGTGGCTGTTCTGTCCTCTGACCCCAGATAAGTTTATTAGGGTGCACAATATATTGGGGAACACAATATCACCATAGGTAGAGTGGGGTGGAAGTGGCAGGAAAGAAAACAAAATTGTCATCTCATCTGCTGTTCAGCCTCAGCTGGGTCCCACGGGATGCCGCAGGGAAGAAATAGTGTCTCCCAGATAGCCCCACCTTGAAGCAAAGGGGTCTAGTACTTTGTTCTTTGTATCACCCAGTCAGTGGCTATAGGCTACCCAGGGTAATGGAGCGTGGGCAAAAGCAATTCTTCCAAGGAAGGATGGCTGTTTTAGTAGCCCATACTCTCCCCACTGGGAGATGGATACCCACTCTGGAAATGAGCGTGCTGGCTGGACACCGGATGTGCATATTACACTAGGCGACCCTGAAGTGCAGGCTTGACACTGGCAGCTGGTAAACGACTTGCTAAGCAGCACATGGCGAGGGCGTTGGGATGTAGCCTGCATCCCTTCAAGTTCAGCCCAGCTTGCGTGGTGTTTGGTGATTTTCCCAAGACCAAAAATATGTAGCTTATAGTTTCAATGCTTTATGTAAAACTAGCTTTCCTTCCTTCCTTCCTTCCTTCCTTCCTTCCTTCCTTCCTTCCTTCCTTCCTTCCTTCCTTCCTTCTTCCTTTTTGCTGTAGACTAAAAAAAACAATAAAACCAGTCAACCAAAAACAAAACAAAACAAAAAAAGAGGCACAAAACTAAAATTTTTGTCATGATTCAGGAAGCCATGATTGGGGTGATGCTTTCAAGCCCAGAGAAGGACAAATGTAACATGAATCTTAAAAGGTCTTATTAATAAAAACAAACCCGGAGCCAGGTACTGGGGTGAACGCTGAAAGATCAGAGAGACAGAACAGGCTACAGCTAACTTCATCTTGTCAATTTCTCAACCAATCCTGTTTCCTCAAACTGGAAGCCTCTGAGTCCTCATCTGGAATGAATCTCAGCTTAACTGCTGCTAAAAGCCTGAAAGCTTAACCAGGCTCTAGTTCCTGGTCCTCACACCTTATATAACTTTCTGCTTCCTGCCATCACTTCCTGGGATTAAAGGCATGTGGGATTAAAAGGCTGGCTGTTTCCAGTGTGGCTTTGAACTCGCAGAGATCCAGATGGATCTCTGCCTCCAGAATGCTAGGATTAAAGGTGTGTGTGCCACCATTTTCTGGCTTCTATGTCTATCTAGTGGCTGTTCTGTCCTCTGACACCAGATAAGTTTATTAGAATGCACTATGTATTGGGGGACACAATATATCACCACAGACAAAAATGTAAAGAGAGGCTCAGAGACTCAACACAGCATAGACTCTTAAGAACAGTAGACTATCGATATCAAAAACCTTCTCTACTTTGTGAATAGGATGGCCATGGGGTCTCTAGAACAGGACATTCTTAGAGTCAGGTAGGAAGTAGGTAGTTCTAGAATAGGATAGCAAGGACCCATACATTATCCTATACTGGGGACCAACATCACTGATTTGGTGTCCTGTACTGTGGACCACCATCACTGATGCCAGTGTCCACTAAGAGCCATAGTTACGTCTGATACGTCTTATCTTGCTCAGAGTAGGCTCAGGATTTGGGGAGGGGTCAGGGTCCTCATTGGAACAGGACTGGGAGAAGAAAGGCTTATAGGAACGATGCTTACAGTTAAGTCCTGGGAACAGGTAGCACTTTCCAATTTCAGAAGTTAGAATGAGTTGCTGGTCCCGAGAGAACTCTCTTATTTTGTTACAAACCCGTTGTTGCTTTGTTTTGGCCGAATCAAGGTTGTCCCCGAAGCTGCTGGATGGCTTGATGATCTTGACAATAATTGGAGATGTGGTCTGGAGGCTGGTGTCAAGGAGAGGCACCATCGCGGCAGTCTGCCTCCCCGTGTGTTCTCTTGACTAGTAAATATGGCACGGAAAATTTCAAGCATAATGATTACTCAGCCAACTAGATCAAATCCTATTTCCAAAAGCTGTTTTCTCGCAGAGTTAATGCGTTGGTTCCTGACTTCCTCTGATCAGTGGGGCATCTAGTTGTAAGGAACAGATTGGAAATTATTTTATTGATTTTTTTTCTTTTTATTTACTAGAGGTGAGAGAAAATTTCTCTTTCCTGAGTGTTGTTTAGCCCTGAGTCAAGGTAAGGACACTGGGAAGTGCTGGGAGAGTGGCTCACAGCCCGATGTCACTGCTGTCACTGCCTTGTCACTTAAACAGCTTGAGGCACCCCCCCCATGTGGAGCCGGGAAGTGACTTCCTCTGTTGCCTTGGGAAAGTCAACTTTCCTTTTTGGTCCCAGCTACAGTGGTCTTTGGAGGTTGATGGCCACAATGTACAGGGTCTCAAGTAGCTCAGTTCATGGGTGTCAGATGTCCTTAAGTCTCACCAGCACCCCGGAGATCGTAATGCTGGGCTGCAAAGCCTCTTTGGGTTCAAGTCCTTGGGGAAATATAGGTTGGAAAAAGTTCTTTCTTCCCTGACCACGCATTTGTCATCAGCCAGGAGACTGAAAATATCTGACTTGGACTGCGCTCACTAGAAAGCTTTCCTGCCTACACAAAACGGAGGGTGGGATGTGCAATGGAAATCATGTCTCCACCCCAGTTTATGTCTTCTTCACAGACTCTCTCTAGTCTACCCTCAAATTAAGAGTGAATATCATGATTAGGATGTCTTCCCATGGTCCTCTCTGTTTTTAATCCCCTAAATGATTTCTAAGGTTATGCAAAGTGAGGACTTTTATGCACGTTATTAGAAAACATTAATTACGCACCGTGACAGGCTACTAAGAAGCTTTACCTGCATTGCTTCATTTAATCCTCAAAAGAACTCTATGAATTAGCTAATCATGACTAATTCTAATTTATACACCCTAGAGATGTTGGACTTGGAATTCAAAGAGAGACATGTAACCTAGTCCATGCCCTTCACCATGAAGTTGGGCCATCTTCCAGCTCACCGAGGGTGAAGCCATAACTCACTGGTAAGTTTGTTGTGTGTGTGTGTGTGTGGGTGATTCATGGTCCATTGACCTTTGCCCCCAGTCCAAGCATAAGACTTTCCCCAAGACAGTCTTTTTATGGAGTCACCATGGTGATCAGAATAGCCTCTCAGAACCAGGCAGCTGCTCAAAGATACAAGTTCACTCTCAACTGTTTATCCCATCCCAGATGACACTCCCCACCCATTTACTGAGAACAGGGGAAGAAGATGACTCTTAAATGTTAAGAGAGAGATACATATCCACCAATTCATCATTATCACAGAAGGGAGACAGTTTCTCTCCCGATTGGACATATGACTCCCTCCCTCCCTCATATTGATCAAAGTATAGGAATAGATATTTAGTTGTAATGATTAGTCTTCAGAATCCTAGCAATAACAGAGAACCCAGAGCCAGCGCTGAAGGAAGCACATCCCTGCCAATCCTCTGAGCATCGAGACTAGGACCACCACAAGGACAGTTTTTAGAGATACACAAATGCTAAGGAGTTCCATATGTACTCAATTAAGTGGACTCAGTATCCCATTAAGTCCTGTGGGTATGATGCAGCCTGTTAAATTGGTAAGCATCATCCATGCTTCCCATATAAATAGAAGTCTAGAGGTAATAGAACTCAACCTTGGAGGCAATTTAAATCACTTGGAAAGCACAGCAGTGCCCGGGCCCTACCCAGGCCAATTAAATCAGCATCTTTGGCACCAGGTCCAAACGTGAGTATGTTTTCACAGCTCTGCAGTCATCCAGTGCTGAGAATCACTGGATGAAAGGTCAGTGTTCTATGAAAATGTTTTCTAGGGTAAACTATGACTCCTAGGTAAGCCTGATCGTTAGTGCACAGTGAAGTTGACCAGTCCAGAAGAGATGGAGATGCCTGCAATGGTCACGTGATGGAAGGAAGGCAGGGAAATGTAGAGACTGAGGGGTGAAACTCGCATTGAGCAGATGGTACTGCAGCTGTTTCTCACTCTAGTGAAATGATGAGACAGTACAGGGATGGTATCAGCTGGCGACAGTCCCAGTTGAGTGATGGCATTGGAGGGGTTATTGTTTGAGTGTTTGGGGGTATACAGGTGCAGACATGTACGGATGTTGTAGTTGTTCACAGACCCATTGGACAAGTCCATGAGCCTTGGAGACAGCAAGGGCAGCAGTAGCAGCCTAAAGCCAAGAGAGAAGGCCATAAATCGAGGAGAGAGCAAGGCAAAAAAGCCCCATGGGTCTTGAGGCAGATTAGACAGGTGTAGAGAATTCCAGTCTACTGGAATCCATATTGGATACTGATGTTTGTGAAATGAACCACTTTAGAAAAACATCTCATAGGAACATTTAAAATTGTGTGTGTGTATGTGTGCGCGCGCGAGCGCACGCGCGTGCGTGCACGCACGTGTGGAGTTCATGTGTATGATATAAATCAAGAGCATTGTAGAAGATGTGGGGTTTGAAATGTTTGTTTGCATGCTCTTTATGATTTAGTTAGATGCAAATCCCTACTGAACTTTCTCATTCTCCTATTGGAGTAATAATGCATAACAACGACTCTTGAATATAAGTTAGGCGAAGGAGGAATTTTTAGAGAACCCCAGAGGGAAGCCAGGAGGTTAAAAGAAAGAGAAAGATCCTAGATGTGTGTGTATTGTGGAATCTTGTCTCCTCTTGTAATTGTAAAGGGAGTCGCGCACATCAGCAGAATGGCTTGTTCTGTGTATGAATTGGACACTGGGTATTCAAGCCCTCACTAAGCTTGGAGGCTTTTAGTCTTGAGAGGCCCAGAGAGGATAAGGCAAGTCCCACTGTCATTTCCTGACAGGATTCTACCTCCTGCCATAATTCAGTGGGTATCTGTGAGTGACTCTGGTCCCTCACTTCCAGGAGCCAAATCACGTCGGGTGGATGCACAATGGAGGCAGCCATCCTCAGGACAGTGGACGTTTACACAGGAAGGCAGTATTTCTTTCCATATCCAGTGTTGTTCGGAGAGTCAGCTAGCTCACAAAATACAGTCCACAATAGTAGTTAAGATGTTAGTCTGATAAAAAAAAGTCTAGTACATTAGGCTATATTTCAGTTGCAATTGAGCTACTTTTCACTTGAAGCTTGATGCTTAAAGAAAACCATCTATACGTGAATACGAGGTGAGGCCGTAGGTACAGGAAGCTCTTAAGCCCTGTGCGAAGACGATGCCGTTACAATATTTATGCGTGCTCCACTTTAAACTAGGGCTGAAGCTCTGCTCATCTTCCCCGTCTCTCTCCTCCCAGAAAAGTGATGAGGACCGACTCTGACATACGGGAGGGGAGACTTTCTGAGATGCAAATGATAGAGGGAAAAACAAAACACCATTTGCAAACTCTGTCAAGGAAGATGTCTCTTTCTGAGGGCTACGAGTGGAACGGAGCACAAATTGGTCTGTGAAGAGTGTCACGTGGCTGTGTGTGTGTGTGTGTGTGTGTGTGTGTGTGTGTGTGTGTGTGTGTGGCTCTGAATGAGAGGACTGAGGTAATGAGAGTGCCAGGCACACGGCCTACGATGGTTTGGATATGGGTTGTCGTGGGGCCTCCTGCTTCCTGAATGGATAATGCTGTTTCTTGGCTAGTCCTGCCTTCTCCCTCCAGGAGATGACGGCACCTTTAATTCCTGAGTGTTCGCATTGTGAATTAGTTTGCATCATGCTGGCCCTCTCCTGCCACCCCAGCAAGCGAAGCAGACACATAAGAGATACAAGTCAGGATTGAAAGGAGTTGTTAAACTCCTCGCCATCATTACAACTTTTTGTTGAGGCCATTCTCTTTGGCTTTCTGGCTTCTGGTCCCTTGTATTTCCTTATCACCATTTTTTGTGTAATTTGAGATGGAGCAAGAAACAAATGATGGGATTCTGTCTACTAGGAAAATCTCATCCATGACTTGTCAAATGCCTTTGGGAAGCTACTAAATGGCCACTTATACAAATTGCCAACAGCATTAGAGCTTTCATCAGTGGTTTCTTCTGGGAAACAGGAATTTGGGGGTAAATGCACATATACATGTAGGTTGAATTACTCATCATAAAAATGGGAACTCTAGCTGGGTGGTGGTGGTGCTCGTCTTTAATCCCAGCACCCTGGAGGCAGAGCCAGGCAGATCTCTGTGAGTTTGAGGTCAGCCTGGGCTACAGATCCAGGACAGGCACCAAAACTACACAGAGAATCCCTGTCTCGAAAGAACCAAAAAAAAAAAAAAAAAAAAAAAAAAAAAAAAAAAAAAGAAAAAAAAGAAAAAGAAAATGGGAACTCTAAGGAACAACCATTTGCAGCAGTTGTGTGAAAAACCAACTTGTACCAGAGTGTAAAATTGTAGTTATGGGGGGAGGCGTTTCGTAGGACCGCAGAGACGACTCAGTGGTTAAGGGCCTTTGCTGCTCCTGTAGAGGACCCCGGTTTGGTTCCCAGCACCCACACAGTGTCTTACAACCATGTTTAACTTCAGTTCCAGGGGCTCAGACCCCTCTCTTCTGACCTCTGCATGCCCTACACATGCATGTGGCACACATACATAAATGCAGACAAAACATTCGTACACATAAGATAAATAGATCTTAAAAAAAAAACTAGTTATAACTGAAATTTCTTTTATTTCATTCTAATTTTGAAGTTTTCAAAGGGTGGGGGAACAGGTAATTGTATATCAGATTAAAATTGGTGTGGTGGTATTACTAAGGGTTTGTTCAGTCTGAACAGAACTTTAGAAAATTGACAAACTAGTGGAAACACATGAACTGTGAACCAATAGCTGAGGAGCCCCCAACTGGATCAGGCCCTCTGGATAAGTGAGACAGGTGATTAGCTTGAACTGTTTGGGAGGCCCCCCAGGCAGTGGGACCGGAACCTGTGCATGAGCTGGCTTTTTGGAGCCTGGAGCCTATGAAGGGACACTTGGCTCAGCCTGGCTGTAGGGAGAAGGGGACTGGACCTGCCTAGACTGAATCTACCAGGTTGAGCTGAATCCTCAGGGGAGTCTTTGCCCTGGAGGAGATGGGAATGGGGG
>CABHPH010000379.1:6931-30166 GCA_902168325.1 Peromyscus nudipes | reverse complement strand
TAAGTGTCCACATTGTAACTTCTGAGCCTAAATTATGAGACTCTGGATGTTTCTTATTAGAGGTCAATGTTTTGGGTATCCTGTTATTAGTGATCTTAAAGTTTTTTCTTTCATTTGTGTGTGTGTACAGATGTGTGCATGCCTGTGAGTCCAGAGATGTTATCCTGTATTACTCTCCAACTTATTTATTTTTTTGAGACAGGATCTCTCTATGTACCTGACTGTCCTGGATTCAATATGTAGGCCAGACTCAAGGTACTGAATTGAGTTACATTTGGAATTTCTTTTGATCACATAAGATGATATTGGTCCTGGGGTAAGTGTAAAAACATAATTTTGGGGGAACCTCTATCCAAATCACTATACTAAACAATCTCTATCTACTTTTTAATTTTTTAATTTTATGTATATGTGTGTGTGTGTGTGTGTGTGTGTGTGTGTGTGTGTGTGTGTGTATAGACAGATACCAGAAGAGGATGTTGGGTAACCACTCCATCATGCTCTTCTTTATTCTCTTTAGCAGGATCTCTCACTGAACCTGGAGCTAGGCTGCTGGCCTGTAAGTCCAGTGGTTCTTGTCTTTGCCTCTCTGTAGCTCTGTGGTTACAGGCATGCATGGCCACGCTGGCCTTTTACAAGGGTATTAGGGTTTGAACTCAGCTCCTTTTATAACAAGTGCATTAATTCACACAGTCATCTTCCCAGCCCATATCCATTTCCATATTGATAAAGGAGATTCACTACCTCGCTGGTGAACTTAATGGGCTGTTTACTCACCTTGTCGCTTGAAAGTCAGGGGCAACCTTTAGTAAAACCAAGAGTGGAAACAAGACAGAAGAGGCCTGTTATGGCAACACGTCACCTTTTCCTCAATGATCTAGCTTTGCTGTTTGAATTCAATGTGGATTTTATCACAAACTTTGTTTTGTGTGGTGACCTGAACATTTTTTTTTGATAAAATGCAAAAGGTAGAAATAGTGAATTGCTTTATTCTTTAAAATTGTCAAACCATCAAAATAGAAGTGAAAAAAAAAAAACAAAAACAAAAAACAACAAACCCAAACCATAAATATATTACAGTCTCAGTATCACTCTATCCCAAGGCCTATAAATACTCAACAATGTCAAAATGAATTTACTGAAAACAGCCACCTTTTATGATTCATGAGGTCGGCAAGTGAGGAAAGGGGCTAGGGGAAATATGTAATTAGAAGTGGACAAATAGCTTTGCATCCAAAATATGTGAAGCACCAATGTTCAGGCTCAGGCTGGAGGCCCTTGGTAGGCTCCTAAATCAACCTCAGAAAAACATTATTCTTCTCTCTTTAGAGGCATGAATGTTGACCCTGTCGGCTTCAGACTGAAGGGCCTTCCCAAGAAGGGTGGTCCAGCAGTCCTTGAGCTCTGCACCAAGAAACTGCATCTGTGCCTCTGTGCCAGGCTCTCATTCATATTTAACTATTTTTTTTCTCCCAAAATGAGTGTTCACTATGTAGCCCTGGCTGGCCAGGGACTCACTATGTAGACCAGGCTGGCCTCAAACTCAGAGCTCCACTAGCATCTACCTCCCATTGCTGAGATTAAAGGCATTCACTACCATACCCAGATGGGCTTTCATTTTTAACAAGCTTTGGGTAGGGTTGCTAAGAACCCTAAAGTTTACAAATCTCTGTTCTTCAGAAGCATTGCTCTGTTTATCCTTCTGCTTCATCGAAGTCTTAGAAGAGATTAAAAAAAATCCTCCTATTGAGCTGATAACTGGTAATAGCTTATTGTGCTGTTTCTAATGTAGTATTTACATTTTCAGTATTGATTACAATCTGGTTCTTCACCTAAAGGAATGAGCTTTAGCTGCTGGCTTTTCACAAACCTCGATGGGTAGATGTGTATAAAAGAGTTCTCACAACAGAGTGAATTCAGATAGTTGAGTTTGCTTGTGTGGCTTTGTCAGATCCTGGCCAGGCTCTGGCAGGACCCTTAACCTTGTGTTGGCCGCCAAGGGCTGCTGCATGAACTCACTGTGCCCTTGGTGGTGTCAATCAACCCTTTTAGCTTGACTTGCTGGTGTGGAAGTCACTCTCAAAGAGAGGAAAAAATATCCACTGATGAAGTGCAAGACCCTATTCTCTGTCTTTGATTCAGATCATAGTTTGTGGTATGGGCTTGCTTCTGTGTGTGAGTCTAGACCAGCAGTTCTTAAAACATGTCCACTGGAACACTGGTTAATTCATTTTCTCAACAACCAATTTATCGAACAGCTTTCTTGCACTCAGCTCGACCATATAAATTACATACAGTATTATATAGATTACAGTTGGAAATTAAAAATATCTGTATCCCTCCAGGGCTTGTTAATCTAGTTGTGAAAGGTGCTTGTGGATTTAAAAATATATATAAGAAGGCAGGGAGTATTTGTGGCCAGTACTTTTATTAACTGCAGAATTTCCTAGTCACTGTAAATTACTATAGGAGTTGGTCAGGGTTTGAAGGATACCCAAGGTATCATTTGACCAGGGAGCCTCTGGGTATTTGATTTTTTTTTTTAAGAGATCATGTTCTGTAGAAAATGTTCCCACATATATAATTCCTAAACTTCAAGAATGAGAGAATTTCTCATGTGTCGTCAGTGTTGTTTTGGGGCTCAGCGGGGTAGAGGGCTATTTCTTATACAACTCAGGGTGACTTACTTCTCTCATTTACCTTAATGACACTTCACACTTACTTAAATAGCTCTGTTGATGCCTCCAGCGCAATTCCATAAGCATGTCATGAAGAAAGGCCAAATGAAGGAAGGGAGGCCGGTGTCCTGACGTTTCTGTGGTGAGGATGGAGAAAATTTAGAGAAGGAATCAAGCGTTGGAATGACAACAGCCAGTGAATGTGTTATCCAGAGTGGAAGACAGCCCTGTACTTTTTCCTGTAGTTATGTTACGCTGCACAGCAAAGGTGACTGCAGCTGTAATTAGCCTGGGTAGAGAAGCCGACCAGTGACTTGGAACTATAGAACATTATTTCTTGTTTTTTGTTTTTTTCTTCCTCAATTTTTTTTTCTTATTTATTGTTTTAAGCTGCTCGGTCTGTGGTAATTTGTTACACAGTGACTGAAAAACAAAACAGAAAACTAAATTGAATCACTCCTCTCCTTTGACAAATGATGGACTAGAAGGCCATGGAGTCATAATGAATCACCTGTGTATCTTAGTTGACCTCTGGGTTCCATGTCCAAGAAGCTGCGTTTTAACCTTTGCCCCTGTATCCCAGGGTGTTATCTAGCAGATATTTTTTGTTACCTATATGATGCACAGTAGGTCCAGCCCCTCTTCTGTAAGAACTTTGCCACACTACAGGGGTTACAGACAAGCCCACACAGCTCATCTCCAAAGGCCAGTCCCAACCCAGTTTTAACCCCACGTCTGTGAAGTACAAATGCAGGCTGGAATTGGCCTCAGCATTTGTTTGGCCTGAGAGTTATTTCCAAGACCTAATTGGTGGTTAACATAAGAAATCTGAGAGATTCTACACAGTGGCCCAGACAACTCCTGGATAGCCAGGTGAACAGAGCTGGTGTCCGTGGAATGCCCTGGGAGCTGGGTGCTAGAAAGGGGTCGTGCCCTCAGCTTCTTACTGGTAGAAAAATGTATACTTTCCACTGGGAGTTTGCTTGGGTGTGACATTGTGAAACCCCTATTATTTCTACAGAACCTCTCTCGTGAGCTTATAGACTGTAGGCTAGGAGCCATTGACCCTTTTAACAATGAAGAAGGTGCATAGGGGTAACTTACACAATGAGAAATAGTTCAGACCCTGCCATGAACTCAGATCTACAGACTCCAGACAGCATTTCTTCTGGGGCTATATTTCCTTACTTAAAAAAAAAAAAACAGCTAAAATGAAGTCATTATCCTCTCTTCAAATATAATAGTCTATGAAGGTCCATGGAGGACAAAATAATTAAGTCCAGCACAGTCCAGTTTCAAGAGAGAGGGACTTATTCAAACTAGGTCAAGCCCCAAGGGAGTGTTTGATGATCAAACTTGACTTCCTCAAGGCTCCAAATCAGACGCTGTCAGCCTGCTTGTCTCTACTGTTAGGGCTATACAATATGCTTTGCGTGCTCTTCTGTGCTTTTATTTCTGTATCTGTTTGCTCAGGACCCCTGTGGTCTCCATAAGGTGGAACCTTGGGGTCTAAGGCCCCTGGCTGGGCTCTCCTCTTGTTTTGTTTTATATAGATATCTGTTTGGTGAAGAATTGTAGGCATCTGGGCTGGGATTGGTCATCAACTCTTGCTTGAAGGTGGATAGTGTCTTTCAGAAGTTGGACCAGTGGCATTAAGGAGTGTGCTGTGGAGATCACTGCTACAAGTGCCAGCTGAGGGTTGTCTGGCTGCCACATGTATCTCATTTAGGAAACTGCCTCTTTCCTGGCAAGACGCACCGTATTATAAAAATCTCATTCCCTTCCCTCTCATTCGCCATAAAACCCTATTACTGAAAGACCACTTAGGTTATTTCCTTTGTTTCTTTAATTCTGCTCTTTCATCTTTTAGCTTTTCTATTAGTGCTTTTGCCTCTCCCTCTGGCATTAGAGTATCCAAGGAGGACATTTGAGACATACATTTCATAGCTTCGGTGTCCCCTGGATGGAGTTATCTTCCCTTTCTTCACCTACTCCCAAATCCGTCCTCAATCGTGCTATGTCCTGGCTTTGAGGGCAAGGACCAAACAGCCACACTCTGAGTGACGTTGACTAGATGAAATGATGCTGTTGACATTTATTCCAAGGACCCAGCTGCTGCCTGATGTGAATGTCAGGTGATGTTCATGAACATGACTTGTCTGGGCTCTAGGGCCACATCCAGCCTCCCGACTCTTCCTGTGACTCACCCTCACTGGAGTCTGTTGAATCACTACAATCAGGAAAAGGTACTAATACTTGGCACTGAAATTTAATAGCTCTCCTAGCCTAGGGACTTCATTAGCTGGAGGGAGAATGATGGCAGGCTCTTTATGACCCCGAGCTTCCTATGTGGAGTTCCCTAGACCATATCAGCTGAGATGAAGAGCCATTGCATGTTAGAATGGACATCTGAGGGAGAAAACATTTTTTTTTGTGGTTCTATATCCCTAAATGTCACTGTTCTTTTCTATAACCTAGACCCACACCTTCTATGCAACGGTGATTAGAATTTGGCCTTTTGGGAAGTGGGAAAGGAATTGATATTTGGCACAGTCTGACCCAGGAAAGCTAATAGCCATGGCGGTGGAATCTTTCCTCTGTCTTTTGGGAAGTATGTGGCCCATCCTGTGTTTCCTTGCTTAGCTGCACCCCTGAGCCAAGCAGTGTGAGTAAAGCACTCCTGTGTTTTCTGGGTCAGTTTAACATTTGTCTGGAACTTTTCTCTGTTCTGAATGGCTAAAAAGTTTCCCTATTAAAATTTTGTTTGGGATCTGGGGATATGGTTCTAAGGGTCAGAGCACTCGCTGCATAGGCGCGAGGACCTGAGTTCAATTCCTAGCACACCCAAAAGCTGGGCATAACCATGGATATGCCTGCAACACGAGTAGTGTGGGGCATGAAACTAGAGGATGCCTTGGACCTGCTGGCTACCAGCCTAGCAAGTCTAGGCTCAGTGAGAGACTCCGTCTCAAGCAAGTATAAGGTAGAAGGTGATAGAGCAGAATACCCAGCATCCTCCGCCGGTATCTGCATGCACACTTTGGGTATACCTTTCATCCTATGCGCAAGCATTACATATGTATCACACAATAATAATTCTTTTTTATTGTGGGAAATTAAATGTGTGATTTTTAGATTGAGATCACCTGTGTTCTTCTAAACCTCGTAGGCTGATTACTCAGAGTGTGACCTTAACCAAATCAGCCTCAAATGGTCCATCGTAACTCACCCTGTCTACCTCTCAGCGGCAGAAAGAAAACTCATCAGAAGTTGCTTTGCTTTGTTGAGTTGGAACTTAAATTTCCGGGATAGTATAATCTAGGCCCGTGGAACAGACAACTGTAAGTTCAAATCCCAGCAAAACCCCAGGTTAATTATGTGGTCTTAGGCCAGTGTGTGCCTAATTTTCCTTTCCATGGGAAACATTAGGAGAGTACTAACCCATTGCTTTATGTTGGAGTTCTGTGATATTATTAAGATAAAGTATACTATGTATTATGTCATATTATAATAATATACCTCCTGCACTACTGCGGTACATACATCCTGACCTTTTCTATTGTTTTCATAGAACTCACCAAGTTTGAGATCCCAGATGAGATTCCAGATGATCTCCTATTTGTTTAGCCACCCCCCCACACCGTATCCCCAAGTTTTATAAGGATATAGATATAAAGTTTTGCTTTTTGTTCACTGTTCTGTCATTAGTCTCTGGTGATAGTCAGCATTTAATAAATACTTGTAGAATGAATGTCATTCCTGTAGACCCACAGTTGGGAGCTAGTAAATATTTTAGGCTGTGCAGGCTGTGAAGTCCATTACAAGTGTTCAGCCTGGCTGTCATAGTATGAAAGCCCTGCAGAGACTCCCTACACAAATGGTGGTGATGGCCATATAAAACAGCATAAAAGAGGCTCTGAGCTAGAGCCAGCCTATGGCTCGAATCCCAAATGGTCTTATAATAAAAAACCTGGAGCCAGATATCAGGGTAAACGCTGAAAGTTCAGAGAAACAAAGGAACAAGCCACTAGAGAAACTTCTCACCACTACCAAATCCTCAGGCTGAATGGAAGGCGAGATCCTATCTCCCCGAATCCTCTGACTGAAAGCCTCTGAGTCCTCAGGCAAAAGGCTAGTTTCTGTCTCCTCACAACTTATATGACTTTCTCCGCCCAGCCATTTCACTTCCTTCCTAGTGCTGGGATTAATGGCCCATGTGCTTCCCAAATACTGGTAGCAAAGGCATGAGATCTCAAGTGCTGGGATTAAAGGTGTGTGCCACCACTACCTGACTCTGTTTCTCTCCTAGACTGAATCAATTGCATGTAGTTCAGGGTGGCATTGAACTCACAGAGATCCAGATGTATCTCTGCCTCCCCAGTGCTAGGATTAAAGGTGTGTGCCACCACCGCCTGGCCTCTATGTTTAGTCTAGTGGCTGGCTCTGTCCTCTGATCCTCAGGCAAGCTTTATTTGACACAGTATATCACCACACCAGCCTGTAGAGGGTAGTTGGCTTCTCCTTATTGTAGACCTACAGAACAGAGCTGAATTCTGATGTGTTAGTCCTTTAAGTCATTCTAAATCAACCCTTCACAGACATTTGGATTTACACAGGATGAAGAAAGGGGAAAAGCAATTTAAGAAACCTTCCCTGAGAGGCAGGGCCTTTCTCCAGGTCCTATGCCCTTTGGTTGATTTCAGAACCTAAGAGATGCCGGCAGGTTCAGAGCTAGGAGATGAAGGATCGATGTTCCTTCCAAGCCTTTCTCTTGCTGCCCGTGACTTGGGGTCTGTTTTCTTTTCTAGTCCCAGAATTCCACAGGCTCTAATTGCACTATTTTTAGATTCAGGAAGATTTTTTCCTTTTTGGTGAGTTTTTGTTTTCTAGGTGTTTTGTCCACACCTTTGTAAACAGTCTTACCCACTTCAGATCTGGTTTCTACCAGTGCCTGGTTTCCTGCATTGCCTAAAAGAGCCAGCGGTGGTTCTTCTCACCAGCCAACACACTACTGCCACTGATTGCAACCCCCACAACCTCAGCCTTGGTGGCTCTGTTCTGTAGATTTCTCTCCCCTCCCTCGCAGAAAGAGCTGAGGACAAAGCCAAAAGCTGCCTGAATTGGCAGGGTTGCTCAGCACTGAGACTCTTCTTTCTTTTTAAGCTCATTTAAGTGGACAGGAGCATCAGTGCCTGTGATTCCAGACCCAGCTTTCTCACTCGATATTTCTGTGTCACTGGGCAGGTTATTTTGCTTCTTGGAGCCTCACATTACTCGTCTTTAAATAGATGTGACAAACGTGGCTGTACAAATCTATATATTCAGTATGATTAGGTCCTAGTCAAGAAAAACAGCAACACTAGTTTGTAGATTGTGAACCACTACCAAAAATGTGAAGTGTGACCATTTAGAGGTGGACTTTTCCCTTCTCCTAGTTCCTGAATTTCATAAATGCTGATGGTTTTATTAGTTTCTGCCAATTTTATAAAGAGGCTCTGGAAATATAACGAACTATTATATCTGAGTGTGTTTGAGCACCGCAAAGAGCCACAGAGATGAGTGTTGGCATTGCTAACTCACTTTGTGGTTAAACAGATCCCTCCTTGCTTGTCTGGAGGTGGCTCCTCTTGTCAGACCCTTTGATGCCGTGAGTTGACCTGATGAGGTTGGCAGAGGCTCTGATGTGCCCTCCACTGCTACAGTACCACCCGCCCCGAGTACTGATGATCCTATACCAGTTGCTCCACCCAAGTCAGGGATTTCCAGAAGCACCTTCTACAGGGGCAGCCCCAGATCTTTTGGAGTGTGGCCTGGGCTCCCCCAACCCCTGCCATCCTGGGTGGAAGCATTGGATTCCTAGACGCCCCCACCCCTCACTGCGTTCCTGTTCTGAGCATCTCCTGTTTTGTGGCCATGTGACCAGGCCCAAGCACTTCTCTATGAAAGGATAGTGAGAGAAATGAATATGTAAGGTCTTTTCTTATTTGTGTGTGTGTGTGTGTGTGTGTGTGTGTGTGTGACAGAGAGAGAGAGGGGGAGGGAGGGGAGGGAGAGAGAATGAGAATTGAAGTTCCATTTTTCCTTTTTCAGAGTCAGCTCCGGCCATGGAATGAATTTGGGTTGATCGTTTATATTAATATTTTCTGACTTAGAAATGATAATTGTATTCCTTTAATTGCTGTCCTTAAAATTTAAAGTGAACATTTTAAATACAGTGTAACAGAAATTGTAAAACCCTGTGTGTACAGTTTGATACGTTGTAGTAGGAGGGTAAGAACAATTCACTGCAGCTTCAGGTGGCAAGGAGGTTCACCATACAGAAGGTAAGCCCGAGGAGGAGGCAGTCAGTCAGCTTTTTATCAGCACAGTGCACTGAGCATGCTAAACAATGTCAGTGATAAAGTACTCACTGCCCACCATTTTCCCACTCAAGAACAATGTTTATTTATTCTTTGGCAATTTCATACTTGTAAACAGTGTATCTTGATCATATCCACTCACAGCTCCCTCTCTCCATTCCTTCTGGACACTTTCAGACATGGCCCCTCCCTCCCTCCACATCCTCTTCTTACGTGGCCCACCGAAGCTCCCAGTTTTGTATTCTACTCTAGCTTGGTAAATACCTCTGCGAATACTTCCATGTGGCCACTACCTACCTCTGCAAATGGAAGAGGGGGAGGAGCGCCCTGGAAGTTTCGCTTGCAATGCCAAAGATTCATTTTGACCAGGATTTTAGTGTGTAATGAGTCATATAGTCTGTGCCCTTTCATGTCTAGCTGTTCAGGCTCAGTATCATTTTTGTGAGACATGTCCATTTTGTCATAGGTAGCCGTAGTTTCTCATTTATGTTGTTATGTAGTAGTATAGTGAAAGTACCAGTTTATCTGACCTTTGGTGGATGAGTATTAGGGTTAAGTGTGACTGGGGCAATCAGGAGTAGCCCTGCTGGACAGTCTTTGTTCTTAGGGTGTCTCAGTCAGGGGTCTCTAGAGGAACAGAGCTGATAGAATGTGTGTGTGTGTGTGTGTGTGTGTGTGTGTGTGTGTGTGTGTGTGTAACGTGATTTATCAGATTGACTTTCATGATACAATCTAGGCGATCTAACAATAGCTTCTGATATCCTGGAGGATTCCTTGCAGGCCCACTGGTCCTCAGTCCGTGTTGGCCTGAAGAAGCTGGCTTCTGACATCAGCCAAGGAACGCAGCAGCAGAGGCAGCAGCAGTGGCGGTGACAGCTGGGTAGGCGAACTCACAGGCAGGGCAGTTAAAGTCACCAGTGAGACACAAAGATGAGCGAGCAAAAGGCAAATGCGCAGGCAGACTTTCTGGGTCCGGCTTATTTCACTTAACACAGTGACCTCCGGTTCCATCCATTTTCTGCAGATGGCTGTATTTTCATTCTCTTATAGCTTAATAAAGAAATCCATGATATATATATATAATTTTCTTTATGTTATTCATCTGTTAATGGATGTATAGGTGGCTCCATGTCTTGGCTATTATGAAAACTCCTACAATGAACATGGACATGCAAGTACCTCTGTGGTGTGCTTACATAAATCCCTTTGGGTGGGTACCAAAGAGTGGCATATTTGAATCATATGGTAGTTCTAGCTTTAGTTTCTGGGGAATCCTATACTGATTTCCAAAGTGGCTGTAGTAGTTTACATCCCCACCTGTGATGTATAAGGAAAAAATGTACAGTTGTTTCCTCCAATCCTAAGGGTTTTCTTTATGATAACTATTCTGACCAGGGTGAGACAGAACCCAGAAGCCATTTCAATTCTCATTTCCCTTATGTCCATGAATGTTGAAAACTTTAAAAGGATATTTGTTGGGTGGATGGAGTAAAGGAGTGGGTAAGAGCACTGACTGCTCTTGTAGAGGACCCTCATTTGCTCTCCAGTACCCACAGCGTAGCTTATAACAGTCTGTCACTCCAGCCCCATGGCATCCTTTGCCCTCCTCTGTCCTCTGGGGGCACTGAATGGATGTGGTACACAGACATATTGTGCAGGCAAAGCACCCATACACAAGAAATAATAATATAAAATAATTAAAAATATTTGTTGGCCTTTTCTATTTCTTCCTTTTGAAGTATCTGTTCCCTTTATTAGGCCATTTATTGACTGGGTGTTTGATGAATGCTTTAATTTTTGTAGTTCTTTATAGATTCTACACATCAATCTGCTGTCAGAGACGTAATTGGCAAAGGTTTTCCCCCCATGCTGTCGACTGCCTCTTCACTGAGTGATTGTTTCCTTTGCTGTACAGAATCACTTTAATTTCGTATGATCTCATTTTTTAGTTCTTTGTATTCTTTCCAGTGCTTTGGGGAAAATTTCAGAAACTCTTTGCTTATGTCTTTTTTTTTGAGACTGAAAAATGCACTTTTGATGAAAGCGGAATGTTGTTTCTTTCTATATAAGTCACAGAGATGAATGCTTGGGTGAGGGCAGCTGCCATGCCATGCCTGGCGGTGTTCACTCTGTGCAGAAGGGTAAGACCTCTCCAGTGCTTTGCCTTGAGTGCTGGCAAGAATGTCTAGCTCCAGGTTTTTTGATCCAGTTTCAACTGATTTTTGAGCAGGATGAGAGACATGGATCTACATTTACTCCTTCACATGGGAAAAATCTAGTTTTCTTAGCACCATTTGTGGAAAAGATTATTAATTTTTTATTATATTTTTTCCTCCAGCATATTCTTTCTTATCCCATTGTCAAAGAGTAGGCTATAGCTGTGTGGGTTCCTATTTTACTCACTGGTCTACGTGTCTGGTTTTTTGTGCCAGTATCTTTCTGGTTTTGTTACTATAGCTCTGTAGTATAGTTTGATATACAGTATTTTGATATTTCTAACATTCATCTTTCTACCTAATTGGTTTAGCCATTCAAGATCTTCTGTGTTTCCATGTGAATTTTAGGATTTTTTCCCCTAGCTCTGTGAAGTGTGCCATTGAGATTTTTATGATATTGCCTTGAATATGTGTTTTTTTTTAAAAAAATAATAGTCATTTTTACAGTCTACAGAATGGGATATATTTCCATCTTAGGTGTTTTCTTCAATATTTCTTTGGTATCTTAAGTTTGGGCTATAGAGGTCTTTCATCTTCTTGGTTAGCTTTATTAGCTTGAATTATATTTAGATTTTTAACTGGAATTTCTGACCCTCTTACGAATGATTTTTTTTCTTTCTTGAAAAGTCTGCTATTTTTAGATAGAAAAGTTACACGTTTTTATATGTTGACTTATCTTGATATTTTGTTGAAATTGCTTACTATCATATCTCAGAGATTCCTGATGGAGTTTTTAGGGTTTCAGAAGTATGGTATTGATTGTCTGTGATCATTGACTTCATTTCCTATTTATATCTTTTTTCTTTTTTAGTTTTGTTTTTCTAGCTGAGACTTTGAGCGATATTTTGAACCACAGCCAAAAGATCCCTGTTCCTGGTTTAAGAGGAAATGCTTTAATTTCCTTTAATGTTGGCTATTCTTCAGGGCTTTTATCATGAAAGATGGTTGAACTTTATTATAGGACTTTCAGCATTGATTGAGATGACCGTGTGGCTTCTGTCTATTAATGCGCTGTATGTATATTTTGATTTGTGCATATTGAACAAATCATTGTATCCTTGGGATGACACCAACTTGTTCATGATGCATGACCTTCTAAATGTATTCTTGGATTCTGTTTGCAAGTATTTTATTGGGGATTTTTGTCACTGTGTTCATCAGAGAGATTTTTGTATACTATTAATTTTTTTGGTGTTATGTCTTGGTCTGACTTTAATGTCATGGTGATTCTGGCTGTATAAAATGACTGCAGAGTGTTTCTTTACTTTCTGCTGTACGGGGCCGTTGGAGGAGCACCCATGTAAGTCTGTCTTTAAAAGTTTGATACAGTTTGACAATAATTGTTCAGGTTTGGGGCTCTTATTTGTTGGTTTTCACTTTTATTACTGATTTAATCTCATTGCTGCTTCAGATCTGCTAAGGCTGTTAATATTCTATTGATTTAAATTTGGCAGCTCATATGTATGTAGGAATTTGTCCATTTCTTCTCGATTCTCCCAGTTTTCTCAGGATACTAGTTTTTAAGTACCAAACTTGGTGTGGTGTTCTTTTGAGCTTGGTCACTTCTTGTCATCAAGTGCTTTTGAAATTGGCTTGTTCTTGTTCTTACTTTTCAAAGACCTGAGGTGTATCATTAGGCTATTTACTTGAGATCTGTCTGTTTTGTTTGTTTGCTTTTTTTTTTTTTTTTTAAAGGTACTAGCAATAGCTATGAACTTTCTTCTGCCTTGAAACTATCTTAGCTGGGTCCTAAAGATTCTGGTAAGCTGTTACTTTACAAGTGATTCTAGATTATAAGCGTGGATGAAGGATTGTGTAGTTGGTGTTGTGGGTATGTTCATGAGGTATGGGATGACTCATCCCTAACAGGCCTGAGGGCCAGCTGGCCCAAACCAGTAATAAGATACTTTCTAAAAGCCAACTTGGGTCTGCCTAAGGGCCTTAGCAGCAGCATCTGAGACATGATCTGGAGATGACCTGGACCAATGAGAGGCAGCCATGTCACACCAGCAGATGCATTTTCATCAGACCTTTCCCCCGGGGTGGGGTGGAGGGTATATAATGCTTGCTTCTTCCTGAATAAACTGAGCTTGTTGTTTTAGCATTCTCCTAGAGTCTGCGTTGTTGACTCTGTGCCTACTTAGCCCCCTCCTCCAAAGGGAACAACAGCACAGGACCCTGCTACAATGGGGTATTGTCTTAATTATGTTAATAGAGGTGGGAAAACCTGCCCACTGTGGGTGGCACCATTCCCTACTCAAGAGAATCCTGAACTGTAGAAGAGTAGATAAAGGTTGCTGAATACAGTATACATTTATTCTCTCTGCTCTTGACTAAGGACATGACTAGCTGCTTTATGTTCCAGCTACCATGACTTTACCACAACAATGGACTGTAGCATGTAATTGTGAACCAAATAAACATCTTCTCTTTTAAGTAGCTTTTCTCAGGATGTTTCATCACAGCAATAGCAAATGAAACTAAGACACTGTGTTTTCATTTTCATTTGACTTTCAAAAGTTTTGTATCTCCCTCCCCCTGATTTCTTTATAACCCAATGGTCATTCCATAGTTTATTATTCAGTCTCCAAGATTTGTGTAATTTTTTTTTTTCGAGACAGGGTTTCTCTGTGTAGTTTTAGTGCCTGTCCTGGATCTCACTCTGTAGACCAGGCTGGCCTCGAATTCACAGAGATCCGCCTGCTTCTGCCTCCCGAGTGCTGGGATTAAAGGTGTGCGCCACTGCCAACCGGCGATTTGTGTAATTTCTATGGTTCCTTTTGCTATCAGTTTTAAATTTTATTCCATGATTATCTGATAAGATCTAAGACATTTCATTTCTTTTGTATTTGTTAAGGCTTGCTTTGTGGCCTAGAATATGATCTATTTTAGACAAGTTTTAGGGGCTACTGAGAAGAATTTGTGTTCTCCATCTTTTGGGTAGAATATTCTGTAGATATTTGTTAAGTCCATTAGGTGTAAAGGATATTTTTTTATCTTGGAAGTTTCTTTTTTTTTTCTTTTTTTCCCTTCTTTTTTTAGGGGGATAGTTTCTGAAGTGTGTTACCTTTTAGTTTGGACAACATATCCAAAATGAGACTAGGATATTGAAATTCCCCACTTCTATTGTATCAGCACCTATTTGACCTTTGAGGTCCAGACCATTTGTTTTTACAAAATTGGGAACCCCATCATTCAGCACATATGTATTCACAATTATTAATCTTCTTGAAGAACTGTTCCTTTCAGTAGTATCTAATGACCTTCACTCTTCTGTTGTTTGAAGTCTTCTTCATCGTATCTTATTAGTAATAGTGATACCAGCTTGACTTCAGCTTCTGTTTGCTTGATAATTTGACTTCCGTACTTTGACCCACAGTCTGTGTCTCTCTTTGCCAGTGAGATTTGTTTCTTGGAGACATTAGATAGTTGGGTCTTATGTTTCAATTCAGTCAGCCAGTCTGCGTCTTTACTGGTGAGTTGAAGCCATTTATATTTAAAGTTATTACTGAGAGATGTTGACTAATTACTTTGATATTGTTTTTCTATTTGCTTGAATTATTGTTTTTTTTTCATCTATATTCTCTTTGTGTTCTGGTCTTTGTTCCTTTATTTGTATTGATGGTTTGCTAGTTTACTGTATTATACATGATAGAGCCTTCCTAACTCTATTTTATTAATGTAGATCTCTTAGAATTTATTCTTTGTTACACTCTCATGGTTGAGACTGTCTATCTTATCTATCTATCTATCTATCTATCTATCTATCTATCTATCTATCTATTCTTTTAAGTATCTTTTACAGCTCTGACTTGGTAGTTGTGGTAGTTTGAATGTAGTTGGCCCCTATAAGCTCAAAGGAGTGGCACTATTACGAGGCATGGCTTTGTTGGAGTAGGTATGGCCTTGTGGAAGGAAGTGTGTCACTGTGGGCTTTGAGGTTTCCTATGCTCTAGATACTGCCCAGTGTCACAGTCCACTTCCTGTTGCCTTCTGACCAAGATGTAGCCAGCACCATTCATGCTGCCATGCTCCCTGCCATGATGATAATGAACTGAGTCTCTGAAACTGTAAGCAAACCACCCCAATTAAATGTTTTCTTTATAAGAGTTGTCATGGTCATGGTGTCTCTTCACAGCAATAGAAACCCTAACTAAGACAGAAGTCATGATCTTCCTGATTTTGATCTTGTTCTGAAATATCCCCTTTTCTCTTTCAATTTTAAAAGATAGCTTTATGAGACATACATAGATAGCACTCTTGATGAGCAACTATTTTCACAGTTCAAATATGTCATTTCATGTTTATCTGGATTTTAGGGTTGTTGGTGAAGGATCTAATGTTATACTGATGTATTTGCCTTTGTAAGAGAGTTGGAATTTTCTTTTTAAATTGATATTCTTTTTTGACTTGTGTTTTTATGTCTTGGTTATAATGTTTCATGAGAATTTCTTATCTGGTCATGACTGTTTAGGATCTAAATGTCTTTTATGCTTATATGTCCAATTCTCTCTATATATTTGAAAACCAATCATGTTACAGTTTTATGGAATAGATTATATACAACTTTGCTTTATGTCTCAGCTCCTATTTATATCCTATCATTTTTTAAAGTCTAGTCTTCTGATAATACCCTTAATTCTTCTAAGTTTTTTTTAATATGATAAAATCAAAATACTACTAAAATATAAAGAAAAAAGGAAACACAAGAGACCAGAACAGATAAAAAGAAGAAGAAGAAGAAAAAAATGAAGTGTAGAACAGCTCTCCTTCTCCCCTGGGAATTTGAAAACTGGAGACAGGTGGACACACGCAGGGACTAGAATTCATTGAACTTGTGGACTCTTGTCTTTCCTATGGCTTATGCTGGTGCTGAGCCTGAACAGGACAAGTGTTCAGTGTCTTCCAGAACTTCATTCACTTTGGTCCTTCCTTTCTTTGCATACCAGGGGGTTCTACTGGACACACTTAGTTTTGTAGTCTGTGATGGGCAGTTCTCCCACTCTCTCAAGACTCCCCAGATCATAACCCCCCAAATGGCTAATGGGATAAGTGTGTGTGTGTGTGTGTGTGTGTGTGTGTGTGTGTGTGTGTGTGTGTGTGATGTCTCCTAAGTACACTAAAAGTAGAGAATGCAACTACAGCACCCAGGTCTGTCTTTGTACCTTTAAAAGCCACCAAGCATTAACTACCCTGCTAGAGTTGTGCAGTTGTAGGTGTGAGTAGTCTTCTGGAGCCCAGTGAACTTCATGACAGATGTGACAGCTACAGAGGTTGATCACTCACTGACATTGGGGTCAGGCCTTTCAGACACCAGAGTTATCCTCAGTTGATGAGATCTGCTGTTGGACAGCAAGGGTGGGATTGCATTTTTCCTATACCCCTCATAGTCTGGGCTAAGCCTTCATATATATATAGTCCCACTCTCTGCAACAGCTTTCTGAAATTGTTTTTTTTTACCCAGGAAATGAGGCAGGTTGATTTCAGGCTTATTTACTTTTGACTGTGTCCTGTTCCCAGGCTTCTGAGCTGGGCATTTCTCTCCACTTACCAGCCAGAGAAGTCGCTATCTCAGCAAACCTGCAACTGGATTTAAGGCTTGTGTGGGCTGTAATCTTGTCTTTTGGTAAGGCAGTCTCTTTACACCAGGACCAACCACCAAGCTTACCTTTCAGATGAGTCTTCTGCCTTCTTCTGCCTTCCCTCCCTCTGCTGAGCAGACAGGTGGCTGGAGGTGTTTGGGGCTCGGCTTTCTTCTTTTCATTGTTATTCTGATTCTATGCACTTCTCCACTCTCATGTCACTCATTTTGTGAATTTCCAAAGCTATTTTTCAATTTCTTTCTCCTGGCTAGAGTTAATCTTTTCATATTCTGATGCTTTTTCATCCTCTAGGTCATGAAGAGTCAGCATCTAGTACCAGTGTGTGTGTGTGTGTGTGTGTGTGTGTGTGTGCAGGCAGGTGTGCAGGTGTGTCTACAGGTACATGTGTGTTTCCATGTGTATGGAGGCTGGATGTTGACATCTTCCTCAGTTGTATTCTCCCTTGTGTTTTGAGACAGAGCCCTTCACTGACCCGGAAACTCACTGATTAGGCTGTGTTGCTTTTCTAGTAAGTTCTGGGGGTTCACCTGTCTCGGCCTCCCCGGAGCTGAGATAGAAAGCATGCACTGCCACACCTGTATTTTTTTTTATATGTTTTTGGGGGTCCTAACTCAGGTCCTGATGCTTGTGCTTTTTATCAAGTGAGCCATCTCAGCAGCCCCTAGTCTGGCATCTTACCCAAAAGTCTTTATTCTTTTATGTGTCTTTTAGTATACACACACCTGCATTTTTATTGATCTTGTGCCTACGAATAGAATTGCTGGTTTATTAGCTGTGTGTGTTAACTTGAGTAAGTGTTTCCACTTTCTTAAAATGGATATCCTGGTTGACACCCTTGCCGGCAATTCAGGAGAGATCCAAACGGTCCACACGTGCACCTGTGCTTGGAATAGTTATCTCTATACTTAAGGGGGTTTAATATCATAATCTGACTTGAATGTGTATTTCCTCAGAGTTTTACTGAATCTAAGAAAACTTTATATGTTTGTTGACCATTTGGATATTTCTTTTGTAAGATGATGGAGTTCTGTCCTCTGGGTACAATGTGTCCTTTGCTTCAGAGTAGCTGTGGTTTACTTCATGAGACCCTGGTAACATTGGGCTCACCAACATTCCCTCGTGGAGAGTGGGTGGGGGATCATGAGACAGCTCATTAAATAGCCAACCAGGTGGCCTGGGTAGCACATCAGGCCCCTCTCCTCCTCAAGGATGCATAAGTAGTTAACACCAGATGCGGGAAGGAGCGCTGCCTCAGTGTGTTGCTGTCCATGGTCCTGTCCTCATGCTCTCATCCTTGTTCCTGTAATCACTCCATTTAACCTTGCTGGTTCTCAGAGCTAGACTCGGGTGAATTCATTAGTCTGCTATGCCATTGGGGCTCTCTCTGGGTGAACAGATAATTGTTCACTTCTTCCTTAGAAAAGTCATATATATATATGTCTATATATCTATATATCTATATATATATATTGTATAGTCTTTTGCATTTTATGTTGAGTTGTCTGTGTAACTGACTTGTAAAAGTTGGATAAACTCATTTTTTTTCCTGGTTGTGTATGATGTCTTTGCCTCTAACGGTGTTGTCTTTGGAGACACAGCAGCTTCTAATGTCGATCATTTTATCCTTTGCTGTCCGCCACGGACAATGCTGTTTTCCTCTTTGGAACCATCAAGGTTAATTCTCCTACAGGGTTGCTTAGAAGCTTTCTTGTCTCACTTTTTGTACGCAGACCCATGATGCACCTGGACTTGACTTTTGTCGGTAGTGTGAGTTGGAGACGATCCCCCAACCCTCCCCCCAATATAATTTCCCAATCTACTCAGAAAGTGGAAAGGACGATTGTCTTCCCCTTGGCTCTGTTCCCAGCCTCAGAAGGGCAAGTCTTCCGCTCACCCCCATACGAGGTGTGGGATTCTTAGTTGCCATCGTTCATCAGCTTCCTGGTAGAAATGTTATTTTGCCCTTTTAAGTTATGAATTGTCATTGGATTTTATCAGTCAATTCTTCCTTTAGTTATTAAACCAACTACACTGTGTTTTCTTTTCACCTTTGTTATTTTAAATTGGCAAACCATACAGATGTTTTCAAATGTTAAACCAACTTTCTTTGGCCGAGTGAACTTAACTTGGTTGTGATGACTTCTAGCATTCTTACATCCTTTTTTTTTTTTTTTTTAAATTTTTCCAGGTTGATCAAATGAACCAATTTAAAATATTTATTTTATTTTGTATCTCTCTGTCAAATATTCTATCAAATATTTCAAATTTTTTGTTCTTTGACAATTTTATAAATGCATATGGTGTATTTTGATCATTTCAACCCCTTCTTACATCCTCCCATCCCCTTCTCAACAGTCCCCTCCTGTTTTCATGTATTTTTTTTTCTGTTGTTGCCTTGGTTTGTTTTGTGGACACACTGAGTTTAATCAGGGCTGTCTGCATGAACATGGGTGGGATCACTGATTGATAAATGGACAACTCAACAATGGCTGTACCACTGAGGAAACACGATTGTCCTCTCCCCTTAGATAGTGAATTTCGTTTCATGCTTGTGGGTCTTGCTCCTGTCTCCTCCAGGATAGGAGTCTGCCTTGCATGGACTTGATGCCCTCTTGCCAGAGTGCTGAACTGCTCGCTGGAGGTAAAGTACCGTTAATCAAAGTGTGCTCATTTTTCCGTCGTGCAGGAGGCTGGGTTTGACAGTTGAGATGGCGCGGCTCTCCCACTGGCTAATAAGCAGCCCAGGAATGCTAATAAAGGACTTCCTTTGCTTGTCTCTTGTGAGTCAGCAAATGAGCTCTGTAACTTGGAGAGCCAGAAGTTAATTAGTGACCTGTTAGAGAGACAGGCCCTGATGGAAACAGGAGAATTTAGGTCTGTCAGAGCAGAGAGCTGAGAGGCTTTGAAGGCGAGGCCATGATTCAGGCCATGAGGCTGAAAAGCAAAGGGAATCAGAAACCAGGGTTTGTGAATGAGTGTCAAAGCCAAGACTCTGTGAAGGAAACCAGGAGAGTTGCATGTGGCCTGCCTGGGAAGAGGAGCAACCCAACATCTATCTGGCTGTGGCTGACACCAGGGAAGCTGTCAATGCAGAACTCTCCCTTGTAGCAGAATAAATAGAGAAACACAGAGCTATACACTGTGTGAATTGTGTAACTCCAATCACCTGCCAGCTGACGATGATGGAGGAGATGTGTAGGTGTCTTGTATCCCTTGTTCATTTTTCTCTGAGACAGGAGAGAAAATCTAAAGTCCCATCTGCTTACAAGTTTACTACAATAACCCAATGGATAAGTAATTTGCCAGGCAATACCGTGGATAATGTCCTGCAAAAGAAATCCAATAGGCTGTAGCTATCAGCCAAAGATGAAAGACCTGGAGCCGTCCTTGTCACACTGCATAAGTAATGTCCACCATATGCACTGCGTTGGACTCAGATGTGCTGGACAGGCTTGTGGTCCTGGGAAGCCAGCTTTGGCCAGGAAAAAAAAAAGTGTCACTCCCTTGGCTTAGGCAGGTACCTAATTAGGTTAGGAGAACTGCCAAAGAGCAACCTATTGAAAGGTAAATGACTGCAAGGCATTGTGGGTAAAATATGCAAAAATGTCACTGAGGCAGAAGTAAGGAAGCCTTTAGAACAGGTGTGACATAAAGCTAACCTGCCAGGGAAATTGTTGGTCCTGATTCCGCCTGAACCCCTTTTGATTGTTTTATTTCCCCACTGTGGAAGCTCTGCCCATCTTTACCGTCGGAGACTCAGGAACACATGCGTCTGCCATCCCTCCTTTCGAATTTTAATAGACTGAAAATGGAAACAGGCTCCTGATTCTACCATATGTGGGGCCAGTGGCCCAGCCATTCTGTGTTCACTGGGAAAGGGTGCCGAATGGAATGATGCGTCAAGATGCATCTGCCTGGTGAAGCCTGTTCTTTGGAAGTTTAACTGTTTGCGTGTGACATCCCTAATTCGTCATACTTTCTGCTTTTTGCAACAGTAATATCACTGTTGATGCCACCCAGGACCTCTGCAGCTCGGGAAGGCCAAATCCGTCCTCAAGGCTTCTGTTGACTCGCCCTCTTCATCTTCTAAAGCATTGTTGGAATGGCCAGGTGTCTTGCAGCCTCAGCACACACCCTATCGCTGCCCAGGTGCCTTGCCAGTTCATTGACTTTGCTGTAGAGATGGGGCACAGTGTTGTCCAGGAGGTAGGATGGACAGTGGGGAGGGGGCAAGCTGCTCCTTCCAGCTTCTCACCAGCTTCCCGGATCCCCCTCTCTTTTGCCCCTCATGATTTCCTTCAGAGAAGTTATATTCATTTTCCCGAGTCTGTAGTACCATCCCTAGAGGCTGTACATAATTCAGGCAAGCTTCGCAAGGAGGTGTTCCTACAAAGGAGACTGTCCCTAACAGGAGATTTGGGACCCACCACCTTTAAACACTTTGAAGCAGGCACCGGGATCTCTACCTCACACTGAAGGAGACTGAGGCTTGGAGTGGGCTGCTTAAGATAATATAATAGGGCCAGGACCCTGAAGGAGGCCGGTGGTCCCAAATGCCATGCTGTTTCTATTATTAAGTCATGCTATTTTTACGGGCCACTTGTGAGGTTTTCAAAGCCCTTTGCTGACACAATTCCTCTCATGGCCAAGGGTGTACATTTTATCTGTTTTCATATCATGCTACATGCCATACCCATTTGCTTTAGTTAATGTTCCCAACAAATCTGTAAGTGATAGTGGTGTGAGTGTGAGTGTGTGTGTGCGCGTGCGTGTGCGTGTGAGTGTGTGTGTGTGTGTGTGTGTGTGTGCATGCGTGCACACACACGTATGGAGGCCAGAAGTTGATGCTAGGTGTCTCCCTCATTCATGCTTTAGTTTTTTAAGACAGGGTCTCTCACTGATCCTGGATGGAGCTTGGTGATTTGGCTAGAGTGGCTGGCCAGTGAGCCCAAGGGATCCTCCTGTCTCTATCTCTCCAGAACTTAGACTACAGGCACACACTACCATGCTTGAGTTTTACACGGGTCCTGGGGATCTGAACTCGGGTCCTTAGGTTTGTATGGTAAGCACTTCATTGACTGGACCATCTTCCCAGCCACATGAGAAGTTCAGAGAGAGAAGTGCCTTGGCTAAAACGCCATGTCCAGGAGAGATTAGATTCCTATCTCAACCCCAAGCTCCCGCTCCCAAATCTATCAGTGTTCTTTGTACATCAAATGGCTCGCTCAAGGGGAGCGAGCAGTCAGGGTTCTGGAGGATCTTGGTGATTTTAACTTGGCTTTTCAAGACAGTGTTTGGCTGGGGCTGGAAAGGGATAATTAGCTCAGCCACAGATTTGGACTTATCCTGCGCCTGCCTATGGCATCCAGCTCTGGTCTGGTGCCAGTTCACATCCAGGAGCAGCCAGTGGGCCAGGAGAGAGCTGAAATGCCTGGGCCTCACATTTATTCCCCCCACTTCCCTCAGCTTTATGTGGAGCTGAGCCTATCATTAATCAGGCTGTGAAGCAAAGAAAATAAAAAGCTGCCTTGGAAAGAGCTCTTATTTATTTAAAATTGAAAAAAAAAAACCCAACCCAGAATAGACTGAAACATGTTTCCAATATACTGGATTTGATTTTCTGGCTGTGAACAAAGGGACCTAGTCATTTAAATTTAAAGTTGAGATATCTAGCAAGTTTGCTTGATGAATCAATCTCTGAGGGGGAAGCCCCCACCCCACAGCCGTGATGAGCCTTCCTTCATCTCTCTCTCTAGACTCAGGGCATTTTGCTAATTGCTCTAATTGTTTAGTGCCATTGTTGTACAAGCTCCTCACTGGGGAGTGGGGGAGTCAGAGAAGTCCAACACATCCCTGTCATGAGGGCTCCGAAGAAAGAGTCTCCAGTCCCTGGAGTGGAGCCCATTAAACCACCCAGCTCTCCAGCACAGTTGCTTTGAACTTCAATGGTGGGTCTCAGTCAGAAACACGAGTTTTATCCTTCAAGGAGCGAAGCTACATCACTCAGATGTGGAACTGCATGGAGGCCAGTGGGAAGCAGAGGGCATTATTGTTCTCCAGGGCTGTTCATTGAGTAGAAACTGGCAGTGAGTATGCAGGAAGCCATAACCAGCGGATGTAATCCTGGTAATATGAACACTGGGGCATATTGTTGACTTCTTTAGGTCTAATTACAAAGTACAGACTCGGTGGATAGGAGACCCTTGACCTTTGGACACATGCTTTTTTCTTTCTCGTATGGCCAAGTTCTAACAGGTTTTTTTTTGTTTTTGTTCTTTGACATTTATTTTATGTGTATGTATGCCTGTTGGATATATGTATATGTATGCCTATTGGATATATGTATATGTATGCCTGTTGGATATATGTATATGTATGC
>CABHPH010000378.1:68896-90233 GCA_902168325.1 Peromyscus nudipes | reverse complement strand
GATCCCATACTGGACTGCCAGGCCCTCTAGCACAAGGTAATGATGAGATTGATAAATTATTGATAGGAAATGTGCTGGAGGCCTCAGAATTTCATAAAAAACATCATGTCAATAGTAAAGGTTTAAAAAAAGGATTTTTCCATAACCTGGCAACAAGCCAAAGAAATAGTAAAGAAATGTCCTACTTGTTCCTTTTACAATCAGACGCCATTATCAGCAGGATGTAACCCAAAGGGTACTCAGAGGAATGAAATCTGGCAGATGGATGTGTTTCACTTTACAGAATTTGGAAAATTGAAATATGTACACCACACCATCTATACTTATTCAGGATTTCAATGGGCAACTGCTTTGAGTTCAGAAAAAGCTGATTCTGTAATCACTCATTTGCTAGAAGTTATGGCCATCATGGGTATACCTGCACAGATCAAAACTGACAATGCTCCATCATATGTCTCTGTTAAAATGAAACAGTTTTTTGCTTATTACAATATAAAGCATGTTGCAGGTATACCACATAATCCTATAGGTCAAGCAGTTATAGAAAGATAAAACAGAACTCTAAAGGATATGCTAAATAAACAGAAAGGGGTAACAAAACGCCCCAGAAATAGACTACATAATAATCTATTAACTTTGAATTTTCTCAATGCCAATGAGAAAGGAACAACAGCTGCAGAGAGACATTGGATAATAGAAAAAACTACAGAATTAAATCAGCCTATATACTTTAAGGATGTGCTGACCTCAGAATGGAAACCAGGATATGTGTTACATTGGGGATGAGGTTTTGCTTTTGTTTCTACAAGAGAAGATAAGCTGTGAGTACCATCAAAATTGATAATGGTTCAATTTGAACAAGACACCTCTTAATTAGAGGAGGTGACAGTTCATCAACCAGTATGAACATCCAATTTAAACTAACTTATACCAGTAAAACATGCCTTTTCATTTAATCAGATAATAATTTGCCAAAAAGGAACATCCCAAAAAAACCTTGGGGAAAGGTTTTTGTTTTTGTCTTTTAGGAGAATGAAGGTTAAGGAATCTGAAGAACACTGGACAAATGGGACAACTGAAGAAAAGGGACAAACCATCTATCCCAGGAAATAGAGTGAAATGGCGTATGGGTATATCATCTAAAAAATTTTATGGCTTCCTAAATGTTTGTTTCTGCTTTTCTCTAAAGATTTAACACTATTGGTCTTCTAATAGTCCCAGTTCAATTAAAATTTAAAACTGACTTTGGAGTTGGAGAATGGCTCTCTCCTTCTTTAAACTCAAGCATGCTGTTAAAAGGAAAATGCAAAATCCCTGTATCATGCTAGAAGAAAAGAGCCATCTTCTGCTATGGGACAGGAGAAAAGCCAAATTAATTAAGGGACTATTCTATTACTAATCTCAACTCTTTGATTCTATTCTGATTCTTTAAACTTTTCTTAAAGTATGAATTTTATATCAAAATTTACAAGATTAATATATATATATATACATTTTCAACTTTGTTAAGATATGAATGGTCATATAGAATACTAACTAATTCTAGAAAGAAAAAAGGTTTCAATTTGCTGCATATATATGTCTTTGTGTTCGAGTCTCTTATCAGTTTTCTGCAGGAAATCTGGGCCAGGCCTAACATCAACTGAAGTCTCCAGGAAGAAGATGGGGCCCCACAACAACAACAATTCCACGTGGACAATAATAACATCACTAAGCTGACAAATATCATCTATAGATCAGCTTTGAACTACAAAGTGCTCAGAGCAATTTTGAGAGAGCTAGCTGAGATGATCCAATCTCAAAGACTACTTGAATAAGTATTTGAGATAAACCCTGAACTTTGGCATTATACACAGACTGGATAATGAAGAATATAGTTACCTTTTCAACAATTTGACAATTAACCTAAAATTTTTCTTTTTAGGATAAAGATACCTTCCAACCATACCCAGCAGGAAGCAATTTTAAGACTACAACGCCCACATTCCCAAAAAGGTGGTGTGGGGCGGGTGGTTTTTTTTGGTCTTTTAATGGGTTTTGGGTCTGGGATAATTTTCATTGATTAGGGGGGTTGGTTACAAGTTGTTATCAAGGGTTAGGAAAAGGGCTAAGCAAAGGAGATTACATTTAAGGTTCTTGTATAAAAAAGAAAAGAAAAGAAAAGAAAAAGATAATTACTAGTTTTAAATACTTTACATTGGATTGGATTGTTTTATATTGTATACAAAATATATATTGAAATTGATATTGTTAGAAAATGCTATATGTGTATTTCTAACTGTATTTATACCATTCATTTAACAATGTAATGCAATTTTCTGATCCTTGAATGTTATTATTACCAACTATTAGGATATAAAGAAATGAAAGTTAGTAGTTAGACATTACAATAGAACTTGTAGTCATATTAGTATGTTTTCAAGATTGAGCAGATATATTTTAGATATACAGGTCATCTTCAAACCCTTCAGAGATCTACAGAATATGGCATTTAAAATGTTTTAATAACTTAGAAAATTTTTCTTTTTTGTTATGACTATGAGACATGTTGGCTCCTGGCAGTACCAATCTACTTCAGAGAGAATATGGGCACTGAAGAAACTGCATATGGAGTTAACTTTCATTGTGGCAAAAGTTAGCCACTGGACAACAAAGTATCCTCGAATCAACTGCTGACAACAGGACAAAATGGACAGACAGGACATGAAACGAAGGACTACTGATTCTTGCCAAAACAAGTGTGGTTATGGCTTTATCAAAAGGCATCTTCTGAGGCCAGGACAATATGGCACCATCCCTGAAGTGGCCTTTGCAATCCGGAAAAGGTACAGTGCCCTTTTCTTCGAAAGCAGCTGTACAGGCAGTGGGCCAATGGCTTCTGATGTGCAATGGAACAGCAGCTGAAACAGTTATTCTTGTAGAGTAACTAAGCTCACACCTCTCAATAGCAGACTGGCATTTAATAGAGGGATGTGGAGAAGAACGGGATGCTGAGATGAAGCCACACATACACAGCCAAGAAGAATGGACAGCTGAATTAAAAAAAAAAAAAACCATCAACAATTTCCAGAATTTAAAATCCTGAATCGTGACATGACATTAGTGGAATTCAGGTGTTTCTGGTACATGGACTGCTCTCACCCAATGTGAGGTTGAACTATTGACCTTGTGTACATCCTACTTCACAAATGAGTCTGTCAGATACGCTAAGCCTATAGGCTGAAGATGATGCCCCAACACTGCGGAGAAACCTCAGATGACTGTCCAGGCAGCTGGATGTTTCTGTCAACTCACAATTTTTTTGGACATTTTTATTTTTGTTAGGTAATATTATTTCCTTCTTGGGTCTCTGAGGGAGTTGAAGATTAATTAGTTATAGCTGAAGATTAGTTAGTTATAGTTGAAAATTAGTTAGGATAGAAAGTGAATTAGGTACATTTTGGACTTACCAAAATAGGATAAATAATGGAATTATTTTCTCTGAATTTGTCAAATACAAATGGACTAGACATTGTTTAGGTATTTATCACTTGTATATATTGTATATAGTTATTGTACTTTTGTACATAGTTTTTCTTATGTTAGTTATAACGTTTTTCCTTTTTTCTTTTTATTAAAATAGAAAAGGGGAAATGTAGTGGTATTTTATTTGTACTGAAATGTGATTTTATTTGTATGTTAATAAATAAAGTTGCCTAGGGGTCAGAGCTATTAGCAAGCCATAGGGAAAGCTGGTTGTGGTGGTGCACGCCTTTAATCTCAGCACTTGGTAGGCAGAGCTAGGTAGATCTCTGTGTGTTTAAGGATACAGCCAGCATTGGAGACACACGCTCCAATGTGTGTCTGGAGGTCTGTACAGACAGGCAGTGACGAGGCAGTCACATGGTTGGGTTTACAACCAATGAGAGGGCAGAACAGAAACTCCATTTAAAGACAATCAGACAGGAAGTAGCTCTCTTTTGGAGAGGTCTCTTGGCTGAAGAAGCTAGCTGCAGCAGGCAGGTAAGGCTCTTATCTCTGACCTCTTGGGCTTTTATCTTTACATTGGCTCTGTGTTTCTTATTTAATAATTCGGTTGGTTACATCTACAATTTATTGTCATATTTGTTGATGATAGCCATTCTGACTAGGGTGAGGAAGAATCTAAAAGTAGTTTTAACTTGCATTTCCCTGGTAGTTAGTGATATTGAACACCTTAAAATAGTTATTATCTCTTTGTGGGTTTTAGTAATCTCATATAAAGAAAAGGGCAAAGTTGAAAATTAATAAAATCAGAGATAAAGACTGGCATTACAACTGACTCCAGTGAAATTCAGAACATCAAAAATTCCTATGAAAATCCTTAGTCTGAAATGCTGGATAATACAGGAGAAATAGATAAATTTCTAAATGCATACCTCTTACCAAAAGCAAGCCCTGAAGACATAAATAATTCAAACACATCCATTGCAATCGAGGAAACCAAACCTGTTATTATAAGCCTCCATTTAAATAAAAGCCCAAGATCAGATGAATTCACTGCTGAGTTCTATTAAATTTTCAAGGAAGACCTCATGTAAATTATTCTTAATGTGGTCTATAAAGCAGAATGTGAAAGAGCATTACCAAATTCATTTAATCTAAAAACCAAGTAAAGAAAAAGAAAACTATAGGCTAATTTCTTTGATGAAGATAAACAATATTTTTCAGCAAATACCTGCAAACTGAATCCAGAAACACAGTGGGAAGATTATACATTATGACTAAGTGGCTTCATTGAGAAAGGCAAAATTGGTACAACATACATAAGTCAATAGATATAATACACTCTGTAAATAAGCTTAAGGACAGAAAACACATAATTATTTCAATTGATAATAAAAGGTATTTAACAAAGTTAACATGTCTTTATGATAAAAGTTCTGGAGAATTTATGAATAGATGAAACATACCTCAAAATAGTAAAGCCTATCTACAACAAATTCATTGCCAACATTAAATTAAATGGAGACAAACTAAGAGTGTTTCCTTTAAAATCAGGAATGAAATAAGAAGGTCCACCCTCTCCTCTCATATTTGAGATAATGCTTGAAGTCTTAGACATAATGATTAAACAAGAGAAAAACATAAAAATAACAATAGAAAGAAAGAAGTCAAACAACCCTTATTTGCAGACAACATAATTCTTAAATGACTCTATTGAGTTTCCTAGAAAACTCTTAGACCTATTAACTCACATAAACTTGCAGTAAATAAAATTAATTAAAAACCAAAACAAAACCTTCATTTATAGTAACAGTGGACTCTCCAAAAAAAATTATGAAAAAATATTCCATTCCAAATAACTTTAAAAAGTATTTAGGTATATAATTAACCAAAAAAGTGAAAGACATTTGTAACTAAAACTTAAAGAAATTGAAAAGGAAATCACAGCAGATGCTAGGTGATGGAAAGACATTGCATGCTTTTGGATTGGCAGAATTAATATTGTGAAAATGGACATTCTATCAAAATAAATTTACAGATTAAATGAAATACCTATCAAAATTCCAATGTCCTATTTCACAGATTTATAAAGAACAAGAATTCACATGGGACCACAAAAGACCATGAATAATCAAATCATCCTAAGGAGTAAGAATACTTCTGGCAATATTACAATACTGGATCTCATATTATACTACAGGAATCAGGTGATAAAGATAGTCTGATATTGACCTAAAAATAAACTTGTAGACCAATGGAACAGAATAGAAGACCTGAAAATAAAATAACAAAGCTATACTAGTTTTGACAACAGAAGCAAAGACATACATTGAAAAAAAAGATAGCCTGTTTAACAAGTGGTGCTACCAAAGTTGAATTTCTACATGGAGAAGAATTAAATGAAATTCATCTTTCATCTTGTATAAAAAGCAATTCAAAATGGACCAAAGACGTTGATCTAAAAATGTCAAACACTGAAACTTCTAGAAGACATAGGGGATATCCTTCAAGATATTGGGGTAGACAAGTAGTTCCCCCCACTTTTCAGCACATTCCAACCACAGTTTCCCCTCCCTCCACTCTGCCCAGTCCCTGACCCCCACCTCCCTTCTCCCTGAGATCCACTCCTCTTCCATTTCCTTTCATTGCAGGCCTCCCAGGGACATCAACTGAACACAGCATAACAAGATACAATAAGACTAGGTACAAACGCTCATATCAAGGTTGGGTGAGACAACCCAGAAGGAGGAAAAGGGTCCCAAGAACAGGCATAAGTGTCATAGACACCCCATTCACACTGTTAGGAGTCCCACAAAACCACCAAGCTACACAACCATAATATATTTGCAGAGGACCTAGGGCAGACCCATGTAGGCTCTGAGATTGCCTCTTCAGCCTCTGTGAATGACTATGAGCCCAGGTTAGTTGATTCTGTAGGCTGTGTTCTCATGGTGTCCTTGACTCCTCAGCTCCTACAATCCTTCCTCTCCCTCTTCTTCAGAGTTCCCTGGGCTCTAAGGGGAGGGACCTAATGGAGATTTCCACTTGGATGCTCTCTCCATCTAATGTTTCACTGTGGGTCTCAGCATTTGTTCCTACCAGTTGCTGTTTGAAGCCTCTCTGATGTTGATTGAACTAGGCATTGATCTATGAATATAGCAGAATAACATCAGGAATCATATTATTGGCTTTTTTTTTCTATTCTAGGTCTTTGGGTTGTCCAACCTCCAGTTCCTGGTCATTCAGGCATTGCTGGGCATAGACTTCCTCTTGTGTCATGGGCCTCAAGTTAAACCAGTTATTGGTTGGCCACTCGCACAAGCTCTGCACCTCCATTGTCCCTGCACATCTTGCAGGATAGACTGTAGGTTGAAGATTTTGTGGTTGGGTTGGTGTCCCAGTTCTACCACTGGAAGCCTTGCCTGGTTACAGAGGATGGCTAGTTCAGGCTCTATAACCTCCATTACTAGGGGTTCTCATTGAGGTCACCCTTGTAGAATCCTGGGAGTCTCTACTGCTCTAGGTTTCCACATTGGTCCCCAAATGCCCCCCAATTCCAGTTGTTTCTCCCCATACCCTCTCCTTCCATTCCTCTGCCCTCCCCAAAACTGATCCCTCCTGTTCCCAATCCCACTCACCCCCAGATCACCCACAAAATCTATTCTATTGCTCTTTCCCAGGGAGATCCTTGTGTCTCCCCTTGGGCCCTCCTTGTTATTCAGTCTTTCTGGGTCTGCGGATTGTAGCATGATTATCACTTACTTAACAACTAATATCCACTTATAAGTGAATACATACCATGTTTGTCTCTCTGGGTCTAGATTACCTCACTCAGGATGATTTATTTTCATAGTTCCATGCCTTTGCCTGCAAATTTCATGATGTCATTGTTTTAAACAGCTGAGTAACACTCTGTTGTGTAATGTACCACATTTTATTTATTCATTCTTTGGTTGAGGGACATCTAAGTTGTTTCCAGTTTCTGGCAATTATGAATAAAGTTACTATGAACATATTTGAATGTGTCTTTGTGGTAGGGTAGAGTATCTTTTGGGTATATGCACAAGATTGGGATAGCTGGGTCTTGAGGTAAATCTATTCCCAGTTTTCGGAGGAACTGCTATATTTACTCCAATGTGGCTGTACAAGTTTGCACTCCCAACATCAATGGAGGAATGTTCCCCTTGCTCCACATCCTCAACAGCATGAGCTGTCACTTGTGGTTTTGATCTTAGCAATTCTGACAAGTGTAAGATGGAATCTCAGAGTTGTTTTGATTTGCATTTCCTTGATGGCTAAGGATGTTGAACATTTAAGTGTTTCTCAGCCATTTGAGATTCCTCTGTTGAGAATTCTCTGTTTATATCTGTACCCCATTTTTAAATTGTATTATTTGTTTCCTTGATATCTAGTTTTTTGAGTTCTTTATATATTTTGAATATTATCCCTTTGTCGGATGTGGATTTGGTGAAAATCTTTTCCCATCCTATAGACTGCCATTTTGTACTCTTGAGGGTATCTTTTGCCTTACAGAAGCTTTTCAGTTTCATGAGGTCCCATTTGGCAAGAACTTTTTGAGTGGATCCCCAATAGCAGAGAACTAACCCCAAGTACCAACAGATGAAATTCTATGAAATAAAACCAAAAAAGACTCTGTACAGCAAAGGAAACAATTAGCAGATCAAACAGCCTAGAGTTGGGGGAAAATATTTACCAGCTACATGTTAGACAAGGGACTACTATCCAGACATTATAAAGAATAGCACAAGTTAAATACCAAGAAAATAAAGAAGCAAGTGAACAAGCAGGCACACAAACTATTTATAATGTAGACTTTGATTTCTTTTTCTTATAAACCATGACATTCATCTGCTCCCTTCTATTGTCTGAGCTCCTTTTAGCTTCCATTCCTATTCATTTTCTGCTTATTGTATTTTCTTCTAAACCATTGATAAAGTTAGTTTTCTGTCACTGTGATTAAGATGAGCTAGGGATGAGATACGTCCTTCTACACATGCTCCTAGACTAATTTCATCTATCCAGTCCTCAGCTTTTTATAATTGATTCAGGTCTGAACTCATAGATGTATCAAGCCAGTGAGGAAGTTAGTGCCCTTGTGGTGTGACCACCTCTGAATAGTGTGGTGATTAAGCTTTCAATATGTAAGGCTTTGGGAGGTCTTTCATAGCTGGACCCAAGTGGTCGTATTTAATTTGTACTCATTTTCTTTAGACACCTCCCCTGCATGTGTGTGTGTGTGTGTGTGCGTGTGTTTTATGCTGACATTATACTTTAAAAGATAAGTCTTCTTCTATTTCATTCTTTTGTCTATTTTTCCCTATTTATTAGGTTATGTCAAGAATGTAAATTACCCCAATGACACAGGGAATTTCTATACTCATACTGTGCTGTCATTTTTAACTATGTTATAGAAATTTATAAACACATGTTAACTTGTGTGATTTGATGTAAAGTGAATAGACTCCTTTTAGATTTTAGTCAAGGATAGCTTTGGTTCTATTTGTAAAATTGCTATATAATTTCATTCTCTTGAATGATGTTATATAATTTAACCAATTTATGTTCTTGTTTTATTTCTGCTTTTGTGATAAAATACCCTGACAAAACTACTTAAGGAAGAAAGGTTTTATTTCAGTTCAGCATTCTGTAATACAGAAGTCAAAGCAGCAGGAACTGAAAGCAGCTGGTCACATGACATCTGCAGGCAAGGACAGGGAGGAGTTAATGTGTAAATGCTCATTTGTTTGGTTGCTTAGCTTGATTTTTCCACTCTTATATACTTGAAGAAATATAACGATTTTCACATAAAAACCAATTGACTAATTATTGTAGAAAAAGTGTGTACTGACTAATATAAAATGAAAAATAAAATATCAATGAGGTGCTTGCTACCAAGAAAAGACACATGTTAATATGGTGTGGTGTACCATTCCAGATTATTTCACTTAAAAATTCACTCAAGAGAAAAAGCAAGAAAGTTGGTCTAATGACTAAATGTAAAATTGCTCCTAGAAAAAGAATGTCCTTCCTCATAAGGTTCAAGGATTGCTGGCTTTAATATTTGGAGATGGTCCCAATGGAGGGCAGAGATGATGACTTGGATCTGAGGGAAAAAATTAAAATACTCAATTTCATAGTTTTAGCCCGAGTTTCAAGCTAGTGATAAAAGTCTCTAGACAAATAAGTTTCTCATATATGAACTATCATGGAAGTCTGGGTGTGATAGCACAGGCCTGTCATCCCAGCATTGGATGGACTGACACAAAAAGATTGAGAATTTGAGTCTAGTATTGGTTAGATAGCAAAACCCTGAGAAAACAAGAGAAACAACACAAAAATAGATACCTGGAGTTCTTTAGGGAAACAGGCGATAAAATGAGGGTTTAAGATGAATCATAATCTGGTAGGTGAACAGACCAGTCTTGTAGCAGGTATGGAACACAGAGCTTGGCAAAAGACGCTAAACAACATTGTACCATTTGGGGAAAATGTCTCCATGGAGATGCTGATGTGGCAGGCATTCTCCAGGCATGAACAGGAGGCAGGAGAGATGAAATATAATGACAGCAGATTTGAACGGATAATGGTAAGTAGTGGATCTATAAATTGGGTAGGTACAGCTCCTTTCCCAAGACGCTGATCTGTTCTTATTTCTTTGTCTTTCCACATACATTTTAGGATACTCTTGTTTAAATCTACCAAAATCTTGCCGGGATTTTGATAAGAATTATATTAAACATATGTATCAATTTTGGGAGAATTGATATCTTTATTATGCCTTCTAATCGATGAGTGTGGTATATCTCTCTCTCCATTTATTTCAAACAACTTTTACTCTTTTGTTAGCCCTGACAGTCACAAAAATGCCTCCCAATTCTTAATGCATGTGAATATTTGACTTACATTGTAAGCAGGACTCTGTAAATCTGATGGTGCTTGAATGTTCAGAGGGGAAGATTATCTTGGACAATTTTTACAGGCCAAATACAATTTTAAAGCTTTTATGTGAAAGCGGCACAGGTTTCTACACAAAGATGAGCTCATGGAATCAGAGATGGAATAGTATGTTTGGGGATACTACACACCAGTGATAGAAGTGGCTGTTAAAAGCTGGAAAGGATAGAGTCTCCTGAAGAAAGCTAGGGAGAAATGTTGAGAGAATAGTATTTGATTTTACACTCATGAAACACAATCCAGACACCTCACCTCAAAAAACGCTAATGGACTGGGTCAGTAGGATGGGTCAACTGGCAAACATGCCTACAGCCAAGCCCAAGGACCTGAGTTCAAATCCTGGAATCCACATGGTAGAAGGAGAGAACAGACTTCCACAAGTTGTTTTCCAGTTTCCATGGGTAAATGTGCATGCACCTGCACACACACAAAATAAATAGTAAGGAAATAATTACTTCTAATGGGCCTGTGCTGTTTTAAGCCACTTTAGGCTACATTGTTAAGTAGCAAATGGAAAGTAACACATTGCAGAGTTTTAATGTCAAATTTCTATTATTATTTTTGGTAGGTTTTCACCTAAACATTTCACTTGTTTTTGAAAGACTATAAGTTGTATGTTAAGTCTTGTTTTTTATGTGGTCATTGCAAATACATGGAATTAAAAGTGACATTGTGTGTGTGAGTATGTTTTGCATCTGTGTCCTTGCTGAACTTATTATCTGGAGAAGATTTTTGTCTGTTGATTTGGACTTGCTATGTAGACACTTGCTTCATATGCCATTTAGGGTGGTTTTATCTTGCACATTATTCTGTGCATGTCTTAACTTCTCTCTATTTATAGCCATGGTTGGTGCTTTTAGAGTTATGTCCAATAAGAGTAGTGAAAGCTGATATGATCATTCTAATTCTTACCTTAGGAGAAAAGTGTTAACAGTTTAACATTTCCTGGAAGTCTAGGATTTTAGTAGCTGCTCTCTGTCAAGTTGAGGAAGTCTTTGTTATATTGCCGAGAGTTTTTAATCATTAATCAGTAATGAAGTTGTTAAAACTCTACAACCTTTATCAAACTAGTGCAAATGTTTTGAGAACAAATTAAATTAGAACCATTCTGTAGACTACAGAGAAAACTCATACACTTTTCTTCTCCCATGGTTTTCCTTAGTATCCCATACACAACAACATAGTGTTTTTGTTAAAATTAATGAGCCAATTATTATTCATAGCCTTTCTTTTATATTGTATCATTTTTGTGAGGTACAGTTTTATGGCTTTTGAAATAATGTTATGTATTCATCATTACAGTACTACAAAGCACAGCTTCTCTATTTTTAAGGCCCCACCTCCAGGTACACTACCTATTCATGCTTCCTTGCCTTTATACCCAATTACTGGCCACCATCAACTAGTTTGTATCTTCGGTTTTGATTTCTGAAGAGTTCTTCATAAGAATTTTATAGGGTATTTGTCAATTTCTATTGCTGTGACGAAACACCATAACTAAAAGCAACTTGAGGACCAGACTGTATTGTGATATATGCTTCAAGAGGTAGAGTCAATATTGGTGGGAGAGGTATAGCAATAGGTTGTTGGCACAGGAAACTGAGAATCACATTTTTAGAAACAAACAGGCAAGTAGAGGGTGTGAATTTGAAGCTGGGCAATGCTATGAACTCCCAAAGCCTGTCCATGGCAAGGCATTTCCTCCAGCCAGGCTGCAGCACCTCTCCAAATGGTAGCCCCAGCATGTCCAAATACATGAACCCCTGGGGGAATCTTTTTCATTTAGGCCATGACATATAATAAGCAGTGTTTTCATTTATTGCTGGCTTCTCCTATTTAACAATATATATTCGATATCTTTTCAGATTTTTCGCATGGATTTATAGAGCATTTTGCTCCTGTTGTACAACACAGATCTATTACAGTTTATTTATGTGATGAATGACACTTGGTTTGATAGCTTCCAGTTTACAGCCACTATCAATAAAACCAACATTAGTGTTTCTAGGTAGGCTTCACCACAGATATTAAGTTTCAAATCACTTGTGTAAAGTAAGAGTAAACTACAGGTTACCCTGTGGGATTAGGCTTAGCTTCATCAGATGCTGATAAAGTAGCTCTCAAAGTAGCTCTACCATTTTGCATTCTTACAGCAGTGTGAGCTCCTGTGGTTGCACACTGTGGTGGCACCTGGGATTGGTGTAGATTTGATCTCTTCGGCCTTTGCCACTCTCTATCACTTTATGTACTTGTGCATAGAGAGCTCCTCATGTGCATGGATGTCTGTGCTTCCTGTCCACATACATGGTCTCCACTGACATTGTTGGAGGTAGCCTGACTGTTACTGAATGGTGCTGAGTATCCTCAGTGTTCATAGGCTTCTCTGACACCATCTCACTGGGGACAGGGAGGAATGTCTTGTTTCTTCCGGGTAGCATGGCAGTCTGTGCTTGCTATATGGTTTCTCTTTTGCTGCAACGAGGACTTTGTCCTGCTGGAGAAAATGAAAGTCTTGGCTCTCTACTTGGTATCCACTGACATCACCCCTACAGGGGCATTTGGGACATCTCTTCAAAATTTTATGAGGGCGGAAGTCTAGATTTCATATTTGGGCTGTGCTAGCCTGTGTGGAAAGGGGCCTGGAGTGGGAGCAGTAGTTGTCTACATTTCCTGTCTCAGTTGGCTGCCCCTTTCCTGATTTTTTGCCAAGACTGCAATCTTTTATTGGGACATTTTATGCACCTGTTGTTCCTAGGTTACTGGCCTTTCAGTTCGAAGTCTGGAATATATGATGGTAAAAAAAAATCCAGGAATATCACTAATATGTGTTTCACTAAGACAAAGCATCTATGTGGGCTGCCATAGTTTATAGTCTGCTCTTTTCTATTGTTTGTTTGTTTTTAGGAGAGCAGAGATAAACACAAACACATATAAAAGAATAGAGACAAGTCTACTTCACCTTCCCCATGCATAAGTTATTCCAGACCTGCTATTAAAACCTGTATTTTCTGACACTTACATATATATGTAATTATATATATGCATATATATAATATGCACATTTTGATATAGCACATTTAACTAAATTCTTTTGAGGGAAACTTTTATACATTAAGATTTTCAAATTTGTTGGCCAATATGTGCAAATAGTTACAGAAATATTTTATTTGACTATAAATTTTGTTTACAGTATTTTTGAGGCCACATTAAATTTCAAACTCTCTGTGGGAAAATCTTTCTGACCATTATCCTGTATGAGTTCTTCCATTGTTTTAAACCAACATGTTACGTGGCCAGTCTGTAATTCAATACATTTTTTGTGAATATTTGTGATATATTTTTCTTTTTGATCCATTAGCTTTGGCTTAACATTTACATTTCTTTCTCTAATCCATGTGGAATTTATTTGGGCGTGTAATGGAGATGAAGCTATAATTTAATATTTTATATTCTGCAAATAGGTAACAAACCATGCCATTACCCTTATGAAATAATCATCCCTTTCTTTAAAGTTTAAGATTGGCTCCATGTGCTCACCTCCATGCTCTGATATTGCTTTTTTCTGATCGTTTTTTCTTCTTTGGATTTGTAACAACATCACTGCTTCACTTAACCAAAGGCCCTGAGAAATTTCTTCTCAGACTTCTTTTGGTGAGAATGGCAATCCTGCCTCTAATGTTCATTTATTTACGGTCTGCATCATTCGTGCATCCCACAGTACAGCTGACAGGGAGGGAGACACAGGAAGACCTCCCTATCTTTCCTGTACAAACAGGCCTTGCCCATGATTCTGTGTGGGAAATGCTTCAGATGGTGCAGAGAAGAGGTTTCTAGAAAGAATGTTAGCAGGAGCCCATGTGCAAGAGCCAAAGTTATGCAGTGGTTAAGAGGTTCATTTATAGGCATTCATCAAGCCAGGAATTCTCAAATTTCCTCCCATTTTATTGCCCTATTAACTAAAAGTGATGCTAAGTACAGAAACTAAACAATCAATTATTTCACAGAAGGTAACTAGCTCTGGAATTAAATAAATACGATGTTGAAACTATGTGGCTTTTTCCATGTGGAAGTTATATGTCCAAATAAAACTAAATTTACTGCTTTTTTTCTTTACCAATAATGGTGGAAAAACAATGCTTACTTTATAGTTTTACTGGGAATACATTTAAAAATGCTAATTTAGATTAATATGTGAATAACAGAATCTCAAAAAACTCCTACTGATTAATAATTACCAAGTCTTTTTGTCTCTTTGAAAGTTGCAGTTTATTTGATATAATGATAAGTGTCTCAGTTGATAAACTGTTGAATAATGACTATATGGGTGACATATTTAATTTTCTTTTTCATTTTTTTTTCAAACATACGGAAATCATTATGGGTCCTGCTGAGATTTATCCGGCCCTGTGCACTGGTGTGTCTATTTGACATCTCCCTATATAAAGAGCTGAGGAGCATTCTTGGATAGATATCAAGAGACACAAGAGACAGTCAAGAGTAGTCAGACTAACTGGGAGGAAAGGATGTTGTTTCAGGATACCTGGCCTGTGCCACTGGGGGCCAGTGTAACCTGCTTTGGGATTGTGTCTGAACATGACAGGGGACTTTATAAGCCAAATAACAAGGATTGGAGTTACTTTGAGAGAGTAAAAAATACAAAGTCGGAAAACTGGCGACAGGAGGTTGGAGGGAAAGTAGAATTGTCACTATTCACAGAAAACAGGCTCTTATGTTTAGAAAAATCTAAAGATTCCACTTAAAAGTGACAAATATATTTCAAAAAGTTAAGTGGGGTGATGAAAAATTAACTCCCCAAAATAAGTAAAATAATTTTCATATGTCAATGACAAATTAAACCAAGGCATAAAAAGTCAAAAATAAAAAAGGAGGTGACAATATTCACATTGAAAGCTAAGAAGCACTAATGTAAATGATGGAAGTGAAGACTGGAAAGGTGTCTGTGTTCACAGAAAAGAACTAATAGTACTAATATGCCCATACTCCTTGGTGCCCTGCAGAGTCAATACAATCTTGTCAAAATACCAAAGGCATTCTTCATCAAAAGTGGAAAAAAAATCTTTAAATTTTATATTAAATTGAAAAGACCCTGAATAGTCAAAAACATCTAAATGATAAGGCCTGAGGTGGCATCAGCCTGTCTTCAGATACACAGCAAACTTGAAGCAAGTCAAACTGTACAGCAATGGCAGACACTGAGTGCTGTCACATATGACTCATCAGTCAACCCATGCATGCTTACAGCTAGTTAGTTTCCAACCAAGGCACCAAGAATGTGCAGTAGAGGAAGAATAGTTTTTCAGCAAGTCATGTTGGGTGTCTACATGCAGAAGAGAGACTAGATCCCAGTCTCTAATGAAAATCACAAACTCAAACATAAGCTATAAAACTATTGGGTTACCAGGAGGCAATGTAGAGGGCACACTATAGGACATTGTTCTGAGCAAAGGTCTTCTGGATAAAATCCTAAAAACACAGACAAGAAGACTGAAAGTAGATGAAAGGAATCATATCAAACTCAAATGCGTTGAAACAGCCAAGGGACTGGAAGAAATCATTCACAGACTGTTCTTCTTAGAGATGAGTTTTCTGAATACATGAGGAACTTGAACATCTCAATAAGTAACCCCAAATACTCCAGTTTTTACATTGGTAAATTATCCAAACACACACTTCACAAACGAACACACAAATGCCTGACATATGAGGGAAACATGATGTGCATATCTGTATGCTGTGAAGATGTTGCTCTGATTGATTGATAAATAAAGCGCTGATTGGCCAGTAGCCAGGCAGGAATTATAGTGTAGTTGGGATAAGGAAAGAGAAGAATTCTGGGAAGAGGAAGGCTGAGTCAGGAGACGCTGCCAGCAGTGCCACCATGAGGAGTAAGATACAAAGATACTGGTCGCCAAGAGCCACGTGGCAAGGTACAGATTTATAGAAATGGGTTAATTTAAGATATAAAAACTAGATAGCAAGAAGCCTGAGCCATTAGGCCAAAGAGTTTAAATAATATAAGCATCTGTGTGTTTATTTGGGTCTGAGTGGCTGTGGGCCTGGGTGGGACTGGAGATAACTCCAGCTACAGAAACATGTTCACCATTATCAACTGGCAATGATCCCAGTTAGAATGGCTATTGCCAACAAGAAAAATAGAACAATCTCTGGTAAGGTTGTGGAGAAACTGAGGGTCTTAGACACTGTTTGTGCGAGAGTAAATTAATACAGCATTGAAAAATTATGAATTTTCCTCAAAAAGTTGAAAATAATAGTTTCATGTGACCTGGCAGTATGCTCCTGTTATCAGGTATATGTCCAAATAAAAGGGAACCATCAGGTCAAAGTGTCCAGGCTTCTTGTGGCATTGTTCACAGTAGCCAGTAGACGGAATTGGGCTAGGTGTCTCTCAATGCATGAATGGATACAGAAATTGCAGTGTATATCCTCAAAGAGGGTTTAACTGTGTAGAAGAGTTCTGTCACATGCTGTAACATGGGTTAGCCTGGAGGACAAGAAAATACTATTTGTACTTATACTTACGTGGAAGCTTAGAAGAAGTTTGACTTCATAGAAGTTGATAGTATAATAGAGTTTACCAGAAGTTAGGAAGGGCCAAAGAGAGATGGGAGAAAATGAGTGAAATAAATAAAGAAATAGAGCTATGTGTATTAGGTCATAGTGTTCTTCTGCAGCAGGTTAGGGTGATACAGTGTAACAAACAGTACAGATTTTAGACCAACTGTGAGGAGTTTGAATATTTCCAGGAATGAATGCTTAAAGCAATAGCTAACTGTACTGACTTGGTCATTGTACCATCTGTATTTTGGAATATTTCTGCTTTTCATCAATATATACAATTATTGCATCAAATTAAAATTCAAGCCGAAAAGGGAAAAAATGAGTAGGAGGGGTAAGCGTCGCTCCTCAGATGAATTTGTGTGCTCTGTATTTTGCATAGCAGAGGAGGCAGAGGCTGCAGCAGTAAGGATGATAAGAAGTAGGAGCCGCATAAGTAAAGCAAGAGAAGGGAAGAGGAGTGTGTATGATTAGGGATCTATTTCTAGGTACACACCATCATACACTGGGTTTTTCCTTTAGGAGATGATCAGAGACCCAGAGACCAGAAAATAATATATGTGTTAATTTTGTCATTGTTTCTTTACAACAGATAATAGCCGATAGCTTTTTGCTTTTTTCTTCCTCTCCAGGACTAGAGCTCAGAGTGATTATTTGCATTTGTTAGGGTGAGATTAGGTTCAGTCAATATTTTCATTTTTGGTGAGTTGGTGTTTTTAAATACAGTGTGTGAGTTTTGGAGCTCATGCAACTGACACTTAAATTACTGTCCATCCATAAAATGATCCCTCCTCCTCTCTCTCCCTCCTTTCCTCTCTCCCTCCTTCTATCCTCCTCCCTTCTTCTCTCTCCCTACTCTCTCTGCCTCTCTTCCTCTGCCCCTTTTCTTCCTCCCTCCATTTATTATGTGCAGGTATTAGATACAGCTTTGAAAGAAGTGTGCTAGAGAGCAGGCAAGTGGGGAAAAGTGATTTAGTCACCATTAGCTTGAGGTTGGGGTGTGGAAATTGGTCATTTTATTTCTCCATTTATTCTCTAGAAATGTTTCTTTAGACCATTAGTCCCTTTCTTTCACCTTAGCTCTGGCAGAGGAAGTAGGTCAGTTCAAAAGCACTGTGTTTTTAAATAACTATAGGAAAGAAAAAGAAATTGTCTTTAAATGGATATTGCAAGTGCCTAGTAGCTTAGTGTGATTCTCCTTCAAGCCTGCTTCTTAATAAACAGTTTATCACGGAGCACGAGGGAAGGTACCACTCTAACGCAAACATAAGCCCTTAGACAACAGCAATGACCAAGTGCTAAGTCCTGGTTTTTTTTTTGTTGTTGTCGTTTTATTTTATTTTATTTTATTTTAATAGATAGAAAGCACCTTGAAAGATAGAAAGATTCAGGCTCTCAATCTCTCTCTCTCTCTCTCTCTCTCTCTCTCTGTGTGTGTGTGTGTGTGTGTGTGTGTGTGTTGTATGACTGTGTGTATGTGTATAGGTGTGTGATGTGTGCACACTGACTTGCATTGAGGGGGCTGCACATACTTGTGTACAGAGGCCAGAGGGGTCCTGCTCTATCACTCTTTGTCTTATTCATTTGAGAAAGACTGTCTCTCTCTCTCTCTCTCCCTGTGAACCCAGGCCTGAATTTTTAGCCAGCAATCCTCCTGCCTCCACTCTCCCCTCCTTCACATTGCTGGTGTGACGAGGGTTGGCTTTCTTTTTTTTTTTTCTTTCTTTTTTTTTTTTTTGGTTTTTCGAGACAGGGTTTCTCTGTGTAGCTTTGCGCCTTTCCCCAGGCTGGCCTCGAACTCACAGAGATCTGCCTGCCTCTGCCTCCGGAGTGCTGGGATTAAAGGCGTGCGCCACCATCGCCCGGCAAGGGTTGGCTTTCTTTATGGCTTCCAGAGATCTGCAGTCAGGTCCTCACGCTCATGTGGTGAGCCCTCTGCCCAGGCTTTCACTTCTTACCTGTGAGAACCCTAGAGAAGACGCTTACTTTCCTCACAAACTCCCTTTTCCTTCTTTATCAGTAAGATAAACCTAAAGCCGGGAGTGGCCCTGTAGAACTGTGGTGCCCAACAGTGACGGAGTGCTCTGTAAATGTGAAGCATTTCTGTGGAATCCAAGCCCTTGAACTCAGTGGCCTGTGAAGAGGGAAGAACAGCTTGGCAAGCTCAGCCCACAGCTCCCACTTTCTGATATTCTGTTCACCCAAGGTGGCGGCTGAATTCTGTCAGGGCAAATACTTCCCACCCAGGAAAATGATTTCTGCTATTTACAAAAATTAAAGATTTGTGTAATTCATAAATTGCCATGAGTCATGTCTGATTTTGAGACATGTGGAAATCTAAACCAGGCAAATCTTTGAGAATGACATTTTTTACACATGCTTCTTTCTGCCCAGTTTAAACAATTAAATGTGCAAATCTAAAGCTTGTTGATGACGCAAATGATATACAAAAAAAAAAAACCACAATAAGCATCAAAAAGGAACAAATTCCATTGTGTCCAGAAAGTGTTCAACATACCGTTATTTCTCTTGATGTAACACTGGGTCCCAGATAAGGGTTTCAGCCAGATCTTCTGGGTGATACGATTTAATGCAATTATAATATTTTCAGCAAAATTATCTGGTTTGGAGATTAAGTGGAGCAAGACCTTTAAATAACTGGGAGCAGGGAAAACTGTTGCAGAATATAGACTCATTTCTACATGGGATATAAAGTCAGAGATGGTTCTCCACGACTGTGTGCAAGCCAGTTCTTCTGGGGTACTCCATTTTCCCCTGAGAAAACACAATATGCAGGATGAATAGACCTTTCCCAAGAGCCTGAGGTTAATTTTCCGGGGCTTGGAGAGGCAACAGCCATCAGGTTCCCCAAACCATTGAGAATAACGCTGTTCTTGTCACTCAGTGAATTTATTCTGATCTCAAACATACATGTGGACTTTAGACTATGGGTATAGCAGAGCAGTTGGAATGGTGCACTGTCACAGTGTGACACTGTTAGCAAGATGAACATCACCATGAACTGTCTGTCACACTGTGCCCTTAGCAAGCCGACTTCATGTCTTCAGCCTGTTCTGGTTTCTTTCTTCTTCCAGATTTCACAGTTAAATGCATTCAAATAAGATGATGGCACGTTCCAGGATCTCCATTTTATTGCTCTATGAGCAAAGGTAGGTGTCTAGGTACTATTTTATAGGTTTGCCTGTCAGTCTGGTACTAAATTTGAATACATTTATGCTTAGAGGGTTGTGAATTTAATACCAGAAACCAAAATATCACCATTTATGTAAATGACTGGTATAATGGAAAGTGATTTTGTAAGGTATTACCTGAAATGTGATTATAGTGTCTAAATTTAATGTGAACATTACCAAAATAATTGAAGTGTGGATACAGTCTTCCTTAAAAACAGTTAGTTGGTATCCATGGAACTTCTCTTCACATTTTGAGCCTTGTATGTATTAGATGCTTAGTAAATCACAGACATCAATTGTTGCACACAGTACTTGCACATTTTAAATTCCCCACAAAGATGGAATCATTCCCAAAGCAGACATACCAGGGACCAAATTTGGGTCTGCCAACCTCCTTGACTGCTTTGTATGCTGTCCCCATTTTGGGGGAATAAATTTTGCTGCTAAATGAACCATGCTTATTGTGGCACTTTATGCATACACAGTCTCTCATACACAAGAAGAGAGGTCCTCCTCCAAGCAGGCCGTCAACCACAGGCCACAGGAAGTAGAATTTTTTTCCAGATTCCAAAGACAGAAGTGCCCATTTTCCCCACTTTCCTCTGAACAATGCTATCTGATAGTAGGTAACATGAGCTCTATGCAGAAGGTCTATTGAAGAGGGATGCAGGAGAAGGTGAGCAGACAACTGGATTTCCCTAGTTCTTTTATGAGTACAAGATCAGCATTATTTGAGTCCAATTACATCCCAACGGAGTTGTCCATGAGTTCCTAGCTATGACATTGTGTTGGTTCACTTGACTGAGGTTGAAATCAGCAAAGAGACAAGCTTTTGGACATCTGTGAGGGGTTTTCTTAACCAGGTCAGTTGAAGTGGGAAGACTCACCCCAAAGAGGGCAGCACCTTCTAGTGGCAGACAGATACAGGGAAATCCATGAAAAAATCTTTTGCTTTTCATCTTCCTGCCTTTGCATCTTGCTTAGAAGTGCATCTACTCTACTGTTGCCTCTGCAGCTGCAATCTTTTACTTAACACTGAAATCTAGCTATTGCTACTGTTTCTTCTTCTTCTTCTTCTTCTTCTTCTTCTTCTTCTTCTTCTTCTT
>CABHPH010000378.1:19315-68886 GCA_902168325.1 Peromyscus nudipes | reverse complement strand
TTCTTCTTCTTCTTCTTCTTCTTCTTCTTCTTCTTCTTCTTCTTCTTCTTCTCCTTCTCCTTCTCCTTCTCCTTCTCCTCCTTCTCCTCCTCCTCCTTCTCCTCCTCTCTCTTTCCCCTCCTTCCCCCCTCCACCTCTCCCTTCTTTCCATTTATTTATTTATTTATTTATTTATTTATTTATTTATTTATTTATTTTCAATTAATTAATTAATTAATTTTTAATTTTTGCAGAGTCTCTCTATGTAGCTTTGGCTATCATGGAACTTAGTGTACAGACCAGACTGGCCTCAAACTCAGATATCTGCCCCTGCCCCCATCTCTGCCTCTGCCTCTGCCCCTGCCTCCACCCTTGCCTCTGCCTCTGCCTTTGCCTCCACCTCTGCCAGCTCTTTGGCTTTCCAATGTAGACTACAGGTTGGTGACTGTCTAGAACTCCTTCAGGCCATCAGAGCCAGACTGGAACAGCTGAGGCCTCCAGGTCTGCAGGCTGAGCAGTGACAGGTCCTCTGTCTCACAGTATGAAGACAGCATTGGTCAGACTACCCAGCCATACCATGCAAACCAATCTAACAGTTCCTGCTTTTAATATATATTCATTTTATCAGACCCATTACTTTTAAGAATCCTAACACAAAAGTCTCAAAGCAACAAGAAATAAACGAAGCCCTAAATCCAGCAAACACCAAAACCAACCAGCCAAAGAAACCAAATGAACCACAAAAGCCTCCAAATTTTACTAAGAATTTATTATCAAAAAAGCAGAAGGTTCAAAATGCAAATAGGGGTTACATGGGTTCCTGTTAATTGTTCTTAAGAATGTACCCACACTTTATTGGTATTTACATTAAATTCAATGGTTTGAATAGCTTTCAGATAGCTGAACTCATGGAGGTCCCTGAAAGGTGGTGTGCCTAGGGAGGGTATGGATGCTCCACGTCCCATCTCCTATGTCTCACCATATGTATGTCTTTATCTACATCCTTTGTAATATCCTTTATCATAAGTCAGTAGAGAGAGCAAGTTCTATAGGCTTCATGGGGGCATTAGACAAAGTTGAAGAGAGGGTTGTAGGATCACCATGATAGCTGGGATGCCAGAAACCCAGCTAAAACCGACTCCAGGGCTAGCAAATAACATCTTGGGTGAGCAAGGGGATGGGGACTTTAGGGACTAAACCCTCAGACTATGGGACCCACACCCACTGTCTCCAGATAGATAGAGTCAGGATAAAATGGTATCAGGGGACTCTCAGCAGGTGTCTGTGACTGCAAAACTACTTGCTCAGGATGTGGAAAAACATTCATGCACCTGGTGCCAGAGGTGATCTGTGTTATGAATTAGAGTAGAAAGTGCTGAGTTTAATTTTTCCTTCTTACTAGGAGCAAATGGGTTCTCTTAAAAGATGGTGGCAGAAACAGGTGAAAGAGTAACCAGACTGAGATGGATTCTGAGCACCTCTCAGGAGAGCTGTAGGAACACAGGGAAAGCGTCTCCCATCTTTCCCTCCTCTGTGAAGCAGTGGTGACAGTCTCCTCACTCACCAGTCTGCACTAGCAGAGACAAAGCATGCAAAGAACAAGGGAAGCCACTATTTATCTGTCTTACCTCTGTGATGAACACTCTGTTAAGCGCTTGCAAGTGTACTTTGTGCTTTGCACAATAATTCAAAGGTAAGTGATAATAAACATGTACACTTACATATGGAACTTGAAAATGTGTATGACTAGTTAAAAACTTGGTGGTTGAAAGTAAAAAAAATCACATAAGGCTTGTTGTTTTGTGATTCCTTGCTTCATGTCAGTGGTTTAGCATTTTGAACTTGACCTGATAATTAAATTCTCTCATCTACCACTTTGCATCATTCTCTGCTTGGGGAGTGAATTCAGCATGCCCATTCTGTGTGGAAATGTGCTCTCAAATGCATGATTGGCCTTAAGTGTGTGCTGAGAGGTCCTGCACTCTTGTATCCAAACCTGCCCTTACCCACACATTCAACTGCCAAAGCTTTGTGGGTCACTTAGATCAGTTGAAAGCTAATGTCACTGTGAATGCTGGAGCATGTCTTTATTATAAGCACTCAGGCGGTAGAGACAGGTGGATCTTGGCGAGTTAATTAGTCTTATCTATATAGCAGGTTCTAGGGCAGTGAGGCAGTGAGGGGTACATAGTGAGACTCTATTGAGAATGGGGGGGGGAGAGGAGAGAGACAGAGAAAGACAGACAGAGAGATGGGGGGAGGGTAAATTAGCAAAACATCAACTTTTAGAGTAAGATAATTAGAAATGTAAAAATCATTAGTGCTTTTGTGACCAACTGTAATATTATGAGAATAAGAATGAAACTTTGGAAATGGTATGTTTGTTTTTCTAGTTGAAAAATGTAGCCAAACTTGGGTAAGAGATAGTGTTGGTAAGGTAAGTTTCTAAGATAGAAAACTTAAGCCAGTAGACCTATTGACAAGGAAAACTAATATCTCTAAATATCTACAAATGCCCATTTTAGTGGGATTAGTAGAAGACACTAATCTATACCTTAAATATCTATGTTCTTTGGGCATATACATTTTATTTGGAATCTTCTTATAGGCTGAAAAGAGATTGATTTCTGTATTTAATATGATAAATTTATAAACCAGTTCTTTCTTATTAGTTAAATCCATCTTTCTTCTTTGCTTCGTACCCAACATACTATTCTAAAAGGTCTGACCTTGATTTTTAATTTTACTTTTAACTGGGTTTATGTGTTGTGTCTTTGTGTGGGGGAGTGTGGGTATGGAGTTGTGTGCACATGAGTAGAGGTGCCCGTGGAAGTCAGAAGTGTCAAATTCCCTACATCTTGAGGTACAGGAAGCTGTGATCTTAAGGTGGACACTGGCGACAGAACCCAAGTCCTATGCAAGAGCAGTAAACAAGCATTCTTAACTGCTAAGGCATCTGTCTAGTACAGGCCCAACCATTATGAGAAAGAAATTTTATAGTTTTCACAGTTACTAGCATTAAACAATAGAAAATTGTTTATACATTTTCTGTGATAAAAAATTGAGAGGTAATTTGCTTTAAAAGTGTATGTGTAAGTGAAGTTTATTCTAATTCATTAGAAATGTAAAAATTACCCAGTATTCTGTCATTTTCCCTTACTGGAAAGAAAATAATTCTAATTTCAAGTAATAAATAAATTGGAACATAATTAAATTATGTATAACACAATATGTCTGGGACCATGAGAATAAAATTAATATGGTTCCCAAAGACAGAAACTTTCTTTTAAGAATATTGCTTTTCTGGGTAGCTTCTATAAGCAATGGCTTCCTCTGATCATAATTTAATATATAATTCACTCAGCTTCTGGGTATTTACTTGGACCCATAAGGAAGGATTAGCTATAAACATTTGTTGAATGAGAATTACCAAGTAGAAAAGCATACTCTGCTGAGTTTCAGAACACATAGCAGTATCAATAGTATGCGACAAGAAACAGCAAGAAGTAAACAGTTAGATGGGAGAGCTTGGGTCTTTAACCTAGAATGGAATCCCATCAACTAGTGCCATCTGTTCTCTTTCTATTCCCTAGAAATAAATAAGAATATCAATCTGAAGTTTGAAGCCATGAAAATGATAGAGTTGCCTGGCCCTTACGTGATGTGAGCTCCGTGCCAGTAGGCACGGGTCATGTGATGGAGTGGAAGGAAGCAGGACTAAGTAGGTGAGCTGCGGGGATGGGTGAGGCACGGAGTCTGGTATTAGGAGATATTAAAGATCTCAGTAGACACTGACAAAGGAACTAATGCCAGAGTCTTCCCTTCCTGTCTTGTCTGTGTTTTAGTGACAACCCCCATTGCAGCAGCTTCACGACTTTTCTCTTTACTGTTAGTGGCTTTATTTGCTTTGTGTCCAACACCGCACCAAGAACAAATGACTATGTGTCTACTTCTCCAGAACTAGATAGGTACTGTTCACTATTCCTTTTAAAGATATAAAGCACAACAATGTTTGAAGATTACTTTTTCAAATATGAACTAAGCAACTTCACTTTATTAACACATTCTTTTGATCAAAAATTAAAATTCTGTTTTAAGGATTACCAAGTGATAGAGAAATATCCTTAGCAAAATGGAGAAAAAGTAAATGTAAACTTTAAAAAACAATACAAAAATATCAAAGAGAAATCTTTTTTGTCAAGATCATGGCCATTAGGAATAATTCCTTATACCAGTGTTGCATATTAACAAGTCAGTTCACCTTGGGACATCTGACATGCATAGAAGCCATGTACTTGGAAAAGAAACAAATTAATGATGAATCAAGAAAACATTTTAGGACAAGAAGCATGCTTTGTTCTTTTTTCTGTCTCCAGAGCCCCCGAGAACAACAGTTCTAATGGGTTGCTACTCGGTAATATTTCCTGAGCAGTGTGGGAATGAGATAATGAATTAGAGATTAAATTTCTCTGCCGAGAGACACCCATGGGGCAGCCTGGGTCCTCATGGTGTGGGCTGCCTAAAGCATCCACAGGCCCCCTGATGCCATGCAGCTCAGGCCAGCAAAAGACACCCTGGGGCAGCCTGGGTCCTCATGGTGCAGCCTGCCTAAAGCATCCATACGCCGGCCCAGCACCTTGACAGGTGCCAATATGAGCAAGTATATGGTGGAGAAATGGGAGGAAAGAGGGAGGGATGGTCCGTGTGCTGTGGTAAGAGGCAGTTCTGAAGAAGGGAGGGCTGTGAGGAATGGGCTAATGTTGGTGGCCTGCTTGCTACTGGTAACCAAGGTGACATCCGGGCCTGGGATGCTGCTTATGGCTGTATCTGGGTCTACAACAGCTAGAGTCCATGTTACCATCAAGGCCATGGGGATGCCCAGGGTATGGGTCACCACCTGTAACCATTTTGATGTTCAAAGGCCATGCCACCAGTGCCATGTTGATCTGAATGGCCTGTGCTGCCACTGGGGCACATGATGACATTGGGCTTGTGCTGCTGCTGGGGGCCATGTCTGGGTCCTTGCCCCTGCAGCAGGGTCTGGTATTATTGTCCATGGCTTCAGCAACCACTGAAGGCCATGAGGATGACTGGGTATGGTCAAACATCTGAGTCCATGTTGGTTTCTTGAGAGCCACACTTCCCTGGGGCAGTGCCAATCTGGATGGCTTGTGCTGCCATCCCGGGCCATGGCAACATCCGAATCCAGGCTGTGGCCCTATCATAGCCAGGATCTGGGTTGATATCCGAGATTCCTGACACCACCTAAGGCCGTGAAAATACCTGGGGTCTGGGCCATCACCTGAGGCCAGGTGGGGATCTGAGGGTCATCCTGAAGCTGGGGCCATACGGATCTGAGTGGCCTGCACTGCCACGAAGTGCCATGGTGACATCTGGGCCTGGGCTGCAGTTAAGGTCCATGTCTCGGCATGTAGCAGCCAGAGTGTTGATGTCTATGGCTCATGATACCATCAGAGGCTATGCTGATTCCAGGGGACTGGGCTACCATCTGGAGCCATGCTGGTGTCCAACTGTCATGCTGCCAGTGGAGCCTTACCGATGGGACTGCCCTAAGCTGCCGCCTGGGGCCCAGGTCACATCCAAACCTAGGCCATGCTGGCGTCCAAGGGCCATGCCACCAGGAGGGCCACACCAATCTGAGTAGCACATGCTGCCACCTGACGCTGTGGTGTTGTCTGAGCCAGGGCTGCTGCCAGGGACCATGTTTGGGTCCGAGGTCCTATCATAGTCGGGGTCTGTGATGTCCATGGCCCATGATGCCACCAAATGCCACATGGATACTCAGGGGCTATCCACATCCTGTGGCCATGTTGGTGTGCTAGGGTCTTGTTGCCATGGGGGCCATATCAATCCGAGTGGTTTGCACAGCCACACGGGGCTAGGTCCAGGCTGCTGCTGTGGGCTATGTCTGGGTCTGTGGACCTACAGTCGTCAGGATCTGGACTGACTCCATGGCTCCTGTTATCACAGGGGGTCATAGGAACCATGTCTGTTGAAATCCAAGGGCCTTACTGAGCCAGCCCTTTCCCTCACTGACCCCAGGATAGCTGGCCCTGCCCCTTGCTGGTCACTGTAAAGAGAGAGCTGGTGCACCCCTCCCCAGTGTAAAAGCTGATCCCAGCACTTGGGAGAGATGTCCCCACCCCTCACCACAGGTGTGGGAGAACTGGCCCTGATGGCATGGGCTTAGAAGAGTTGGGTCTGCCTCTTGCCTGAGGGGATGGTCCCAATGGCCCAGACTGACCAGCTCAGCTACCACCCAGATCCACATTCTGGGCCTTGGGTTGGCCCACCCTAACCGCTGCCCCACCTGTGATGTACTTGAGCAAGAGAAGGGGCTGGTCTGGTCCTGTGGAACAATAACTGTAGGATCTCCATGACTTGGGGCAGCACATGATCTCCCAGAGGAGTTTTGATGAGGGCCCAGTGATGATGGTGTGCCAGAAATCAGAGACCTTGAATCAGATCAATGACTCACTCATTGAACATTTTGTGGGCAGAGTTGATTGGACAAAAGGGTACACTGTGTGACACACCACAGCTCCCGATGTCACTAGGATGAATGAAGAGGTGTTGGAGAGATGGAGGAGTGAAGTGGGTTTTTGTTCATTTGTTTGTTTTGTTTTGTTTTTAACTAATTTTGAGGGGGCATACTCCAGGGGTGAGGGGTCGATATGGAAGGACTGGGAGGTGAGTGGGATTGGGGTGCATGATGCAAAATTTTAAAACTTCCATAGAATCAATAAATATTATGTTTAAAAAAATTATTTATGGAGCGCTTCCAGCACTTTGTTCGAGAATTGATAGGATTCTCTTTTTAGATGGAAAACCACGTTTCCCTCTCCACTTGAGGAATGAAAATTGCACACTCCTGTTCTTCATTGACAGCACCGAAGCGTGGTCTTTTCAGGTCGGTTATTTATGTGGGATCACCTTCCAGCTGCGCTGTTCCCTGTCACCTGGGAAACATTTATCTCCACGTGCTCCTAAATCTCTCTTAGATGATTCATGCTGGATTTCAGTCCAACCACCTTAAAAAAATATAAAAACAAACACTCCCCAAGGTGCCCAAGTTCAGGCGGTTCCAATGCGCCATATAAATGGTCATAAACCATTCGCTGTGGAGTCGAGAATAAATAGCCCCTTTAAAAAGTGGAGCTGCCAACGAAATGGAGATTCCATTTTTAAATGATTTTCTGCAAAGCAAACATTTTCCAAGCTTGATCTTTGTGTAATTTTTCACTGGCATTTTTCAGGCTAGGAAGAAGAAAAAAAAGCCCTGCACATGTTCTTTTTGTAGAGAGAGGTTTTAATACTCTGCTGCGTCACCAAGTCCCAGTGAACTAATTTGTTCTAAAGACAACATTACTACATCAGTACAGAACAGCTGAACCTCCAACTAACCTTCCTCTGTTTGCTTTCCACATCCCTAATGAGGCTCTCTGCCAGAATGTCCCTGCAATTTCGGGTTCGTTTCTTTCTAGTTGGAAAATATGTGCATATAAACTATGCTGTTTTTGTATGTCAGAGGAAAGGCGGTGATCTGACAGTCTAAAATTCATTACTCACACATACACACACCTCCTCGCATACATACACACTTGCATACATGCATGTACACACACCACACACACACACACACACACACACACACACACACACACACACACTTTGTTCCCTTTCTTACAAAATGTGAAATCCCTTCAGAAAGACATGCTCAGAGTTTAAATCAGAACTCCACATTAAGGCAAGGTCCCTAAAGAGCAATTGTGAAAAGATAGAACCAATCCACTGTTCAGTGTTTTGGCCCAAGTTCATTTATTCCTTCAGTTTCTGGATGTCTTTCTTTAACATCCTTGTCCACTTGAATAAACGATTGCATCTCTGCCCAAGACTGCCAGGAAAATAACTCACTTTCATCTCTTATTTCTCCCTCGACTCTTCCTCTCTCCCCAGCCCGAGAGATCAGAAGACACACACTTTACAGCTATTCATTTCTTTCAAGTTTAATTGATTTGTTGACATTTGAACATGCCGGGTTCAGCTGTTCCTCTGTCCTGATGAAGTGATGTGGTGTTCCTGTATTTCCCCAGAAAAGTCCTGACATATTGGAAACCTGAAATAGTTGATGTCTATACTATATTATGTATTTGATGTCTGTAGTCTTATGCTAGTGACAGGCTGGCAGGTTTTCAATTTAACTTTTCTAGTTCGAAATTAGAGAGAAAAAGACAATGTAGCTTTCATTTTAAGAGGTCCATTCTATCACCTCCATGTTAGTTTAAAATGTCTCTAATCCAATGTATTCTTAATGCATAGCATTTTAATATGCATTTACTATAGAGAGAAGCAGTTGGAGAATATCTTAAACACAGGTCTACACTAGGCCAAGAGATGGACAATGAGCACAACCTCAGCTCCAGTCTTCAAGATAGAGACTAAGAATTAGGCAAAATCCAAACCATTTTAATTATGTACATTGGATCAAATTCTAATTTCTTAGGCATTGACAATGCAGGTGTTACCAATATCAATATCAAGAAAAGGAGATAGGTGATATTTAAGTCTTGCATTATGTACTCCCTGGCTTCATGCTGATGCCCTAACCTATTCTCCTAGATCATGACCTCATTTGAATATAAGGTGTGCTTTTGTTTGTTTCCAGATGCAATGGATGGTGAAGTCATTGCAGTGGGGCCCAGTTGGAGATTATTGGTTCCATTTAAATTGGGGAAATTTGGATAGACGCACACTTAATGCTGGAAGAAGACATGAAAAGACAGTCATGTGTCTACAAAGCAAGAAATGCTGAGGATTCCCAGAAGACCGCTGAAGCTAGGGGACAGGCAGGAAGAAGTGGCCTTTCATCACCTTAACACAGAATCAGCCACCCTGACACCTTCACCCCAGCTTCCAGCCCAAAGAACTGAGAGAAGAAGTCTCTGCTGCTCACATCTGTGGATCTCGGTTTTGGAAATCTCAGTAAACCCACACGTCCTATCTTTCTTATCCTAAACTCCTAATGAAGTACATTTGAACACCTAAGTCAATGACTTTATTATGTCTTTGTTCTGTATCAAGTCATCTCCAAACATATGTGCTCAGTCAGAACCTCAAAAGCTTCTGAATAGAAGCCTTGAAACAGGATCAAAAAACACAGTCAATAAAAGTTCTCTGTCAAAGAGATGTACCCTTAATTTGCTGCCCACAAGTCCTGTTTATGGGTGAGGCAACAGCTTCAAGAGATGCTCATATCTTATTTGGAGGCAAACATGCTCATTTTTTGTCATTCACAGAAGCCTCATGGAAGTGACTTCAAACTTGGCTGCAGATCAGGTTCAAATGGGGAACTTTAAAACAAAACAAAACAAAACAAACAAGTCACCCACACAATTGCAGGCTGTACCCAGATCAAATAAAAGAGAATCTCTAGGGTGAGTTCCTGACGTCGGTACTTTCTTAAATGTCCATGTGGTTGCAATGTGTGTGCTCAGATCTGAGAGCTTTAGGTTTAAGCTTAAGAAAGAAAAGTTATGGGCAATGACTAATCACTAATTAACATTCAAAGATCAGATATTTTCACATGACCCAATAAATCAACTAACATTCACCTAAAACTGTCCCGAGTGAGTGTTCTATTCCTTTGTTCTCCATTTCTCCTCCCAAAGTGGCTTTTGCTTTCTCTCACTCCATGCCACCTTTTTCCCACTTATCATCTTTCTTGTTCCCTAAGTTATATTTTAATACATTTTCTCACATCACCTAATCTGTTTGGAAAAATAAGTAACTTAATTTAGGCATATGAAGCACATCTTTGAGACCTATCTTTTGAAAACTATTTATTTATTTAAGACATTCTGTTTCCAAACTCAAGATGTTTCAACATGTATTTCCTTGAATGTTCACTTCTCAGCCTCCAAACTTTCACTCCCTATATTCTGATAATACTTTTGAATACCACTGAGTGTAACACCAGCTCAGAGTTAAACAACTTTGATATCAGAGATGCGTATCAAGATTAGTATATATATATATATATATATATATACATATATATATATATATATTTAAAAACTTATTTGTCCATATGGCTGGTCCAACTCTGAAGAACATTGTGACAGCAGATGCTAGAAGGTAGCAAGAAAGTACCATTCCTGCAACTCAGAGAATGCAGTAGAGGAAAACACTGGCTTTACTATCACTGATGCAGTTTTGAAAGGCACCAAGAATGAAGAACTTATGACTTGGAAAGATGGCTCAGCAATTAGGAGTTCACACTGCTTTTGCAGAGGACCCAGGTTTGGATTTCAGCACCTATGTTGGGCAGCTCACAACCACCTCTAACTCCAGCTCCAGGTGATGTGATGCCTTCCTCTGGCTTCCATGGGCACCTGAACTCATGTGTATATACCCATACGTAGACACACAGCACATACACACACAACACAAATAAAAATATAATCTGTTTAAAAAGAACTTAAGACTTAGTGCTGAGAGTAGCACATAATTTGCTCTGGACAGAATTTAATTTTCTGAGACCCTCTTGGAGGAAATTTTGAGCATTGTTCCCTGGATTTGATGCTATCTCTCTCTCATTTGGTTGTAGTGTACTTCTGTTGGGGAGCAGATCTCTGTCACTCAGCTCTTACCTGGGTTACAAAAGGGAAGGAAACACAGATTTGATGTCACTAAATAGTAAACTACCATTAAATGTGTATAACAAGTCAAGAGAGAGAGGTCCTAAGTTTTCTTTACTTTAACTTCGCTTGGTTTTAAAAATCCGTTTCTCATATTCTCCTCTTCTTTAAAAAATATCACAATTATGGTAAAAAGCTTTAAAAAAGCCTACTCACATATGTCATGGAATTGTTTGTACAAGCAAGTAAACCTTTCTTACAAGGTTTTGCTGAACTTGGCTATCTAGAAGCCTCAAGAAGAACACAATGGGAAACATTGGCTTCGATGGGACCACATATTATTACACACATTAAAAAATGTCTAATAAATGATCAGGATTTTCTCCAAACAGCCAGTTGTTTTGGTATTATTCCATTGTCCTGGCTTGTTACACAGGCAAGGTGCTCATTTGTTTTATCAAAGGTGTTGGATGTTTCTCCTGCTTCATAATAGTTTTTACCATTACCTATTCTTAAAAATGAAAACAGGAGCTCCAATTCTAAGACTTTTTTTTAAGCCACCAGCCCACTTAACTATTAAACAGAGATCTTACTTTCTGTTGAAGATTATGCAGAAACATAATGAATCACCCTTTTCCTGTCTGGATGCATAGATAACAAGCACCAATTCTAATAAGCTCAATTAGGGTATTAGTTACCAGTAGCTGCTCTAACAGTGTGCTACAACTCAGGTGGTCTAAAACAGTAGACAAATTCTCTCCTAGACCCGAAGGATGACATCTGAAATCAAAGCGTCAGTTGGTTTTTTTCCTTTGGAGGGCTGTAATGAGGAGAATTCCACACCACTTTGCTAAATTGTGAGTGCCAGCCATGTTTTGAGAGTTCCTGGTATAACTCGTCTTTGCCTCTGTCAGAACACGGAATTCCCCTAGTGTCTTTGTATAAACTTTCTTGCTCTTGTAGACACTAGCCTGACTGGATTGAATTAGTGAAGACCGATTTCTAAATTTGTTCACAACCACAGTTGTGAACAACTGTGCATGTAATGGAGAGAAAACGCATCTCAGGGGGTTACAGGAACATTTCTGTATATATACACCCTATACAACATCTAAAGTTCAATGTGAGGAAAACCAATTTTCTGGCAAAGAAAATGGTTAACTTGTTCCCAACATACATACCATGTTTTCATTAACTACTTCTGCTTATTTGAAAATGACTCAGTGGTGTTTTGGTCTTCACCTTAGCTTTCAGTTTCTACAACCACTTTGATTTTAACGACGTGACATTCATTTATTGATTTCAACTTTTAGTTTTAATTTTAAACTTTTATTTTGGAAAATATCAATATACATAAAATCGGAGAGAATAAAATGATGAAATTGCATGTGTGCACCACCACTCAATTAAAGACACCCTCAAGTCTGTCTTGAGTTTATTCACTTCCTTCGTTCCTCCATAGACTTGATGCAAACCTAAGCCTTCTGTCATTTTATCCATAATATCCCAAAGCTTATCTGAAAACAGGAACTGCAACAACAATGCATTATCCCACTTATCAAAGTAGCAGTCCATTAATATTAATTCTAATCATTATTCAACTTTCCTTGTTTTTATTTTGCAATTTGTATTCACTTTGCTTTTCAGCTTCAGGGTTTTATTGAGCAATAGGGAGGGTCACACCTTTGTTCTGGCTTTAATTTTTTTATTTAAGTGCTGGAAATCAAACTAAGGGCCTCATCTATACCAGGCATGCATCAATAGATTTTCACTTCCTCTACTATGAATATTTCAAATTATACATTATAATATATAAATTTATAATTTATATGTAACTCATAATATATGCTACTCATTATTTATATGTTTATATATTTATGATTATAAATTACATGTATATCATTTTAAAGAGTCAAGCTGTTTTGTGCTGTGCTGTTGGGCATGCTGGTCTGTGTGAGAAGAGGGATTGTCCCAGATGACACAGCTGCCGTATCCTGAGCAGAAGCATATTAGAGCATGTGGATAATGATATCATTAGCTTAGATTCTGCCATGAACTCTGATCTTATTGTGGGCTGGTCAAGTACCATTCTGAGTTTTTTGCTCCAATGACCCCTGTCCTTGGGATGTGCTGCTCTACAGTATAACATTGCCTGGGCATCCCCAGAATGCTATTTACCAGGTATTTCATCTATCGTACATTTGTGAATGAGCAGACTCTGTAAAGCTTTGTAGGATTCAGAATTAATGTCTTATCACAATGATGTCCTAGGTGCTAGTTGCATACTTCCACCAGCAGGCACGCGTGTCATAGATGTTTATGCCACTTTTGGTGGTGTTAATTCACATGCAAACATCATTTCATGGATATATTAGCTTAAGAGTGATGGCAAATTAATAACAATGCAATTAGTCTTTCTTCACTCACTAGAAAGGATGGTGTCATTCAGAGCAGTCCCCCTATTTTTAAATAGCAGTTCTTACAATACTTTGAGTCATTCACAGAGAAAAGACAAGAGAAATGTTTATTTCCTTCTGTTACCACTGTTCACCTTACTGAGATGGTCCACCTGGTATCCTTCAAATGTGACCAATGAAGATAGTGAGATGTGTACATGTATGCACACACCAACACACCAATAGACGCTCTCATGGATTAAAGCATACTAATATTGTTCTATGATTCTGAATATTTCATTGTGGATGCTCAAGTTATTCACTCTTTGAGCAGTAGAAACCTCTTCTTGGTTTCCTCATCTCTAATACAGTTCTTCATTTATTACCACACAACATGCTGAGGTTATCCTGTGTCTCTGTGCCAAGATTTGGAATCAATCATATTTTAAAGGACCCAGGAATGCCCTTCAGAATGGCTTCTGTCTTCTGACTGAATTTATTCAGGGCTGTTCTGGGACTCAGCTGCTTTTGCACAGTGTTTTCACCCTTTCTATATTTTATGAAGAGAATTGCCCTCTAAACTAAGGATTATGGAACATATAGTAGGGCCCTTGTTTCTTAGAGCACTCAGATAAAACCAAGGTGGTTGGATATAATAACCGCAGTGAAGTTTAATTTTAAAATGCAATAATGGAACTAAATGATGTAGTTGCAATCCTCCCTTAGACAGCAAACTAGAGTCTCATAGCCCCACAAAACATAGTTGGAAGTCTATGAGATTTGATTTTCTTTAGTTATGATAGTAGACCCAACACAAACTTACCAATGGAGAATCAACCAACAGTCTTTCAACAAACTAGTGCAGACTGATATTTCTGCTTGTTTGTTGATTTTAAATTACAGTATTGAGCCAGTCTTAAGAAAAATCATGGTTTCAAATGATACATATTCTAGGTTCATCTAGTTGTCCATTCATCCCTTCTCCCTTCCAGCATACATAGGCACACACCTTAGGTATATGGGAGATGTATAAGATGAGGGACATTTAGGATGCCAAGACTGCATGGAAAAATTTTCAAGTAACATCCAATATTTATAACACGCAATCTAAGCAACATGAGGAAAAATTAAGTATATTTATTCTTCCAACCATCTGGTAAAAAGTAGTTCAAATATACAATAAGCTATGATTTTCTTGTTGTTTAGCTGGTAATGACAGAGTATGGAAAAAGAGAAAATCACATTAATAAAAAGGAACATATAATTCAATGGAAACAGTATAACTTGAATTAAATAAAGAAAATTGGGGCTTTATCTGCTAAAACTGTGAGCCCTTTAAATGCAAAGTGCCAGACATCTGGTTGTTACAGCCTCCGGGCCACAGCAATAAGCAGGCAAGGAAAGGACTATGTCATTCTTACAGACCCTGACCTCAGACTTGACAGAAAGCCAAAGTGTTTTAGTACTTGGCAATGTTATTTTATTGACATATGTCAAATAATTTTAATTTATGGCCATATAATCCCACATCTTGAGGCTCAGCTTTGTAACACACAATGGGATCAGATGCACTAGCAATGTGTAGTGTTAGAGCCAAGTGAGATTATAACTTCACCTTTATATTTATGAGCTAAAAGGAGAATCTTTAAGTGTTTGCTTGCTTTACTAATTCTATAGCCTGTGAATGTGCTTACAGATTTACTGGACTCCATTTGAAAAATTTAAACAATCAAGATTACAGCTTAGTTTCATAAGTAACGAGAGGAAAAAAAATGTGTCATAGGCAGGAGACTGAAGCATCCTTAAGTTATAGATGTCCATGGGGAGAATGCTCAATGAGAGAGCATTCTTGTAAGACAGAGCAAATGTAAGCACGTGGTGTCATCGTTGTTGACCATTTTCATCTAATTTTATATTTAAATGGATAACTGTACTGTTAGTTTTCTGTTTGTTTGTTTGATTTTTCAAGACAGGGTTTCGCTGTGTAACAGTCCTAGCTGTCCTGGAACTTGCTTTACAGACCAGGCTGGCTCGAACTCACAGAGATCCACCTGCCTCTGCCTCCCAAGTGCTGGGATTAAAGGCATGTACTACCATCTCCTGGCAATAACTCTATTATTAGTAATAAATGTGGATTAAAAATCATCTTCCCCGGGGAAAAGAATATCAATTGGTTATCCAATACCAAATACTCAGTTCTGAAAACATACATGCAGGTAACATTACACCACCAGAGAAGGTTGTATGTATGTATTTTGGGGAATATATATATATATATATATATACACACACATATATATATATGTATATGTATATGACAACAGTTAATGGAAAAAGAGACGACAAACTTGAAAGAGAACAAAGAGGAGTATAGGGAAGGGTTTGGAGGGAGAAAAGGGAAGGAAGAAACGATGTAATTATAATCTCAAAAAAAAAGAAACCATTTAAAATGCACAATATGAACTACTAAAAGGCAATCTCATTTTTGAATGCCAATGTAAAATTTTTAAGGTAAAAAGAGGAACAAAGCCGGGAGGTGTGGAGCACTCCTTTAATCCCAGCACTTGGGAGGCAGAGCCAGGCGGATCTCTGTGAGTTCAAAGCCAGCCTGGTCTACAGAGTGAGATCTAGGATAGGCACCAAAACTACACAGAGAAACCCTGTCTCGAAAAACAAAACAAAAACAAAAACAAAAAAATTAAAAAGAGAAACAAATGGACTCCAATGGAAGAGCAAGGAAGAGCATGCCACAAAAAGTTGTTGTCTTTAAAATTCCAAGTGTGCAGGTTGATCAGCCACTCTCCAGGACAGACCTCATGCTCAAGAGAAGTCTGACCTACACAAAATTGACTCCATGTTTTTTTGTGTATGCCTGCTTTTGGTATGGTTTGGTGTCTTTTTGTCTTTTTTGTTTTTCTTTTGGCCTTTTTCACACATGCACAAAATACACACACACACACACACACATAGAAAGAGAGACAGAAAGACAGACAGATAGAGAGAAAGCATGAAGCTGGGTGTGTAGGGAGATAGGGAAGATCTGGAAGGACTCCAAGAAGAATGACTATGATCCAAATATATTTATGAAAATATTTGAAAATAATAAAAAAAATATAATAAAGGTAAATAAAGTTGGAGAAAAGATTTCAAGTATGTTTGAACAAGAGGGAATTCGTGGGTTCAATTCACTGCTGATGGGTTTGGATGAGTGGCACCCAAGGAGCCATGTGTTTAATGTTTAAACCTCAGAGTGGGGCTCTTGGGAATTCATTAGACCATTACCTAGTGGAGCATCATGAGAGGCTCTTAGGTTATTGCAGACATGCCCAAAAGGGAGTTGATAAAAGCAAGGTCTGTCTTCTCTCTGTTTCCCAGCCCATGGTGAGAATAGATTGCTCTGTTATGCATTCCTGTACTGACACACTGTCCTCATGAAAAACCCAGCAACAGAGGGTTGTGTAATCTCGGAAAAGAACCTCCAAAATCATGAGCTAAAATAAGCGTTTTCTCATTGTATGATAAATGACACATTATAGCTGACAGTTAGTAACCACATGAATGGTTCCAAGAAGAAAATAATACTCATCAAACCTGGAGATACCGACAAAATAATCATTGCTATACCTTCTGTAACATAATAGACCTTACCCACTCCCAAAGCACTTTACAAGTATGGGAAAACTGGGTACAGTGGGTGAGTCAGGTGCACAGAAAGTCACCTCAAATTGGAGATATTAATGCAGACAGGAGGATGCTACGAAAGCAGAAACCTAAATAATGCATTTTGTGAATATCTTCTAAACTGTCATTTACATCCTGTTTTAAAGCTGACTTGTGTGCTTTGTAAGTATGTGTGTACTGTGATGGGCATCATTCATGTAAGAGAACACACAGACAATAGACAAACTAGGAAGAATTAATGGTGACTCATTAATAGACATGACTCATAATAGTCATACACACATGATGAGGTATTTTAAAAAATTCTTCAGTTTGATGACTATCATTTGAATTTTATTTCACAGGAAACACACAACTTTTATCTTTAAAAAAATTTCTTGTTTAGAAACAGAGAAGTATTCGCTGAAAACACTTTGAAGTAGAGGAACATGACTTATAGTGAGGGGCCTGAAAATTGTGAAAGTGAGTAATTGCTGACTACTAAGTTTCTATAACCCCAGATGATTTCCTGTGATGGCAATATCTGTTATCACTTAACTACATTGTCATCTCAAGTCCTTCAAGCTACCCCCAAATTTTAAGATAATAAAAAGTCACGTGATTTTCACTTAGTATAGTAGGCTCTTTCACTTAGTATAGTAGAGTAAACACAGAATAAAGAACCGGCTGAAGACACCCCACTTAAGGCAACACACCATTCTTTTCTAAATCTGAAATAATACATTAAACACTTTTCTTAGGTAATTTATGGCTAGGAGAGGTCATGGAACCAAATTATTAACCACCCAAATCCCTTTTCATAACCTAGCATGGGAGAAGTGTTTCAAGAGAATATTTTCATTTCAAACCTTTAAAAAATCCATCAAATATAGGGAAGGATTCTGTTCGTTTGCATATTTGGTGTGGATTTTTCCATAAATAATCATTTCTGCTTATTCAATACACATTTTTTGATTTTCCACCATGCCAGGCACTATTTTATGCTTTAGGGAATCCACAGACACTGCAAAGTGAAATGCCATGCTAATGGGCTTCAGAGGCAGAGCCAGATGGAACAAATGGCTCCGTGAAGTACTGGGAGGCATCGGGGGTAAGAGGTCTTACGATGGGGGGCAGGGAGGAGAAAGAGAGTCCTGAAGAAATGCTGCTTGAATTGGTTTTCAAGGGTGAAATGTGGTTTTCGAGCACACAGCAGAATAAGTTTCATGACAGATAATAGTGATATGATTTGGTATGATGGAGAGAGGAAGAGATTCCTCAGAGGAGTCAAGAAGGTAAGTCAAATCATGAAAAGCCTCACTATTGTAGCTTGAAGTCTCCAAGATGTGTATTTTTCTCTGTTTAGAGCATCCTACTCCTGATGGAGCAGCTCCTATACAGGCTGCAAAGTATAATAATCTCATCAATGAAGCCACTACCATCTTGTCATCATTGAAGCCACTGCGGTCTTAACACTTATAACAAGATATCGTCATGTAAATACTGGCAAGTAGACTAAAATGCAAATGCACCAGGGCGAGATCAGAGATAAAATTTCATCAAAAGACACCATATCCTTGATACAAAAAATATGTAATTGCTGGGCTGTAACAATTAAATTTTACTAACTTTCATTAAGTAAGTTATGACTGTATGGTTTTTAGAAGGACATTTGCTTCCCACCTGCTTTTCAGATCTGCTTCAAAGATCTATTTTTCTTGGCAGTGTCACGCCCAGAGATCTGGCTCCATATGAAGTTTGCATTTCCATTAATTCTCAAAAAAATACAGGCAAGTTTAACACATGCTTAAATGTTAGTTAGGCTTGCACTTTTTTATAGGTTGCAAGCACAGGTGTATTCAGTTTGCATTGGTCATTAAGTATGACACACTGTTATTCTAAGCAATGATATTTTTGTTGCTGAAAATAGATTAAAGATGTATAGAAATGATTTTGTATGCTTTCTCTTGGCAGAGATTGTTCAAATGTTATAAAATCTAAGTCAATCCCATCTTCATGAGTTATAATTCAAAAGAGTAGCTTGTGGTATCATTTGTTCTATCCCTCAGAAAAGTATAATTAATAACATTTGTGCTATGTAAACAAAGATGAGTAAACGCACCAACAGAAACTTGGAGAAACATGTCCACTCTGTCTAGAAGTTAAAGTGACTGTATGACTGGAGAAACCTGGCTCTTTCATCTTTTCAGCACATGTTACCTAGGTGATGTGTTGCAATGTCTCCTGGTGGACCCTTAGCAGTCTAAGGTCTCTCTGTGGAGCTGAAGTGCTGGGTACTATGGAGACAATAGAAAGTTAAGAATTCACTCTCAGGAAACAAGACGTGTTTTAAAATGTGACACACAGTAAGTACAGGATTCCAGACAATCTTGTGCAAACTCTTCATTTCCCAGTTGAGAAAGTTTCAGCCCAAGGGGAGTGACTTAAGTAGAAATGGCTATGACAGCAAAAAATGGAGAACTATCCTGGTCTCCAAAGGAGAAAGGAGAGGGACGAGTGCCATTACACCAAAGGAAAAAGCAAATCCAACTGACTCACTTGTTTTAAAGTAGACTGAAAACATAAATCAAGTGAAAACATGGAATGTACAAATGGCTGGACACAGCCATGTTGGACAGACATCAGTCATGCCTTACCTCAGTACCTGGGCAGTCACCCTCAGAAGCACAACCGTTCCACTCATGTTAAACACTCCTCACAGCCAGTGTGATGTCGGTGCTGCAGGTAAGAAAAAGCCCGCACTGGAAATTGAAAGCCAAGCACAGAAGCAAGGCCACTGCCATCTGTCTGTCTCTATTATCATCTCTTTTTTACAAGGACAAAAATCTAACTGCCGATGTTTGTTCTGAGAGTTCATACTGAATTATTTTAAGACCTTTCAGACCAGCACGATGACACACACCTGTAATGCCAGCGCTGGTGATGCTGAAGCAAGAAGACAGTCAATTGAAGTCCAGCGTGAGCTACATGGTGACTTCTGAGCCAGCTTGAGCTACATCGTAGTAGTCACAAACAAGCAGCCTACAAAACAAAAACAAGACCTATTAAATGACTTTTGTTGTGTGTTGTGTGACAAAACTTTTTCTGGGTAGATGCAGCACACATGTCTACTCACCCCACATAGAGAGCCCACAACAGACCAAAGTATAAGTAACACCGAAGTCCATCCTTTCGAGATGACTCAGTTGGTCTAAACCTCTTCCAGGCAGCTTAGTTGGTTTTTGCTTCTTCTAGACAGCTGTTCTGGTCTCAGAGTCTTTCTTGCAGCATAGCTTCCTTCCACCTGAGGGAGACAATGAACTATTAGTGCTTATTCTGGCAGGGAGAGGCCTAATGAATCTGGTCAGTTTTAGGGACTTCCTGAAGCTATTTTGAGTTGTTTACCTTCCTGGGATAGAATGTTTAATCTTGGGGGAATCTGTTGCATAACATCATGGTCTTTGAATACTTACATTGCTTGTATGATTTTTATAATAAAAGTGTAAAAGAATAAATCATCATACTGAAAAAATGCAATCAGTTTAAATCTACTGACTTTAAGGTTCATAATCAAATGATGCGCAGCTTTTTAAAAGTCATGACAGGCTTCCAAATGATTTTTATTTGGTAAAAAAGTTAATTAGTATCATGTAGTGAAACCCTTTATCAGACACATTTTTCACATTTACCAAATCATACATTAAATTTTTATATAAATAATTATTATTATTTCTCCTTTCCTGTAGATATCTTGACAAGAGGAAACACTAAAAAAATACTACATGATAAACCATCAAGTAGTTTAACAAAATATTATAATTATATCTTTATCATTTTACTTTTCAGATGTCTTTCACCTGTAATTCAGTTTTACCTGTGTCTGGTAATGAGCTGGTAGCTGATCGAATTTCATTGGGTGATAAACCGAGATGAACAATGGGGGCAACTTATCCAAAGTTATGGTCAAATGTGAAAAGCTTGGCATGGAGATGAGTGCTGCTCTTACCCAGGACGACAGCCAGCATTTCAAAACAATCTCTGCTGTTGATGCTGGCGGCATCGCTTGGGGTCTAGGGGCATCGCTCAGGGTCTAGGGGCATCGCTTGGGGTCTAGGGGCATGACTAGTCCTTTTGCCTGTTGGAGCTGACATAGTAGAAGAACCAGGAGTTTTACACTTAAGGGTATTCAGGCACAGGGAAGGATTTTCTGAACGGGACTCCAAGTCCTCTGAAAATGATATGAACAATGAATAAATGAAATTCAAAAAGCTTCTGCACAGCAAAAGAAACAAGATAGTGAAGAGTCAGCTACAGGAAATGGGATTTCTATTTAGAATACACCAAGAATTCAAAAATTAAACAACCTAATTAATAAGCAGTCTAGTGAAATGACCAGACATTTCTCAAAAGATGAAATACAGAATACTAATAAACATAAAAAAATGTTCAGCCTCATAAACCAGTAGATAAATGCAAATCAAAACTACAAAGAGATTTTATCTGTGGCTATGTCTTACCATAGCCACAATGGTAATAATTAAGAGAGGAAGGGATGACGGTACAGATGGAGAGAGGAGGGAGAAATAACACTAAAATGTTTTAAAAGCCCTAGGGAATCATAACATTTTATAGTTATTCAAAATTATGTGTAATCCATACAAATGACAACACATATGTGTAAATAGCTCGAATGAAGTTATAATACTTGGGATGATAATGCTTTCTCCAAGATGTCGACTAACCCAAACCACTACTCCAGACATGAGAAACTTCCTTTTGAGCCACTGGTCAGCGTGGTTCAACAACTCCTCAGGCTATATAGACTATTGGTGCTGCCCTTGATTTCCTCCCAGAATCTGAAGGTGAGTCCTATTGCTGATAACACCAGGTACCAGATGCAGGATTCAGAGAAATCAAGCTGGATCTGACCTGAAAATCTCTTACCTGGGGATTCTTTGACTGTCCTTGAAGGTGTTCTGCAAGCTGCCAAGAGGGGAAAAAAAGCAATCAATCATTACACCGTTCTGCGCTGCCTACAAACCACAACAATGGCCAACATAACACGATGTCCCAAACTGTGCAGCAGTGGCACTTACTCTGCCTTAGAGGTAACCAAAAGATGTGTTATTGGATTTAAGGCATTGATAGAAGGGAATCCATGTTTGATGTTGCAAACCTTACCAACTCCACATTGCTAGTGAGCTCATAAGTCTTAGAGGACAGCCTGCTGCTGCCACTTTGCTAAACCTATTTAATTGTTAACCATATTCTAAATACTTATCCTTACAAGAACAGACAAGTATAGGAATTATCTGCTCATCAAGGAAGCTCTGTCTTGCGGCAGACAATGACCATTAAAGAATGAACATCAAAATGAGGGGAAAACTGACTGTGTGGTGCCCAGCCTCAACAGATACCTCCACAGCACAACTCCTACACAGAGGCTCTGGGAACATGGTGGAGGGAATTCTCATGGGGCTCCACCCCTAGATGAACTATAGGAAATAAATGACTGCTGAGAAGAAGAGAATTAGTCTTTCCCAGGAAAAGTCCTTAGTTGAGTCCCTTAGTTGGTTATCCAATATCAAGTAGTCATCCCTAAAAAGATGTACATAAAAGCAACACTAAACAGATTCAGCAAATTGTGTTTATTTTTTATACATAAATGCATATATAATAATAATAATAATAATAATAATAATAATAATGATAATCCAGAAAAAAGGCCATGAATTTAAGAGAGAATGGGGTAGTTTAGAGAGAAAACAGGGAGACAGGAATGATGTAAATACAGTACATATATAGGAATTTTAAAAACAGATTTAATAAAGAAGTAAGAATCAAAAAACACAAAACAGAAAAAAGAAAACAAAGAGTATGCTATTAGGGATATGGACTAAAAGGAACACTTACATACATACTTCTAGTTGAGCTGTACAGGGAGTCCAGCCTCCATGTATGTTGATTTGGAGGTTTTTCAAAAAACATAAAATAGATCTACCATGTGATCCAGTTATACTGCTCTGTGTATTTGCTCAATGTCTCCTAGTGAAAGTATCTCAGAGACACTTGCACATTAATGTTTATTATAGTGCCATTCACAATAGCTGCATTAACTAAGCAGGCTAGATGTGCCAGGACAGAAATTGAGGAGGACAATGTGAGATGTATATACAATTTTTTCAAATATAAAAAGATGAAGTTATATCTATTTATAGGAAAATGGATGCAACTAGAGATTAATTATATTAAGCTAGAAAGACAAATATGTTTTTTCCTCTCATTGAAGCTTCCTAGATTTTACAGAGTTATATAAAATTGTGTATGTACTTATGACATGAAAACAGAAAAGAAACTGTCTAGGGTGACAAGAGGGAGGAATGAGAAGGGCCAAGAAGGGAGGACTGGAGGCATAGAGGGGAATCTGGTGAATGTACAATGTATGGTTGTATTTAAAAGTAATTTCAAAAGTAATGCAAGTTGTTAAATCTTCATATTGTGGTAACTCATTTGTTCATGAAGCTGGTTTAATAGACTACAGGTAAGATTTTTTTTTTAGGCATAAAATGTGATGCTTATTCTACTTATGTCAGTGAACTTGAAGTAACAAACATAAATCTATCTGTCCCTAGAAGTCATCTTGATTTGTCATAACATATACCACAGGCATGGTGGGTTATACTAGTAAATTATTTTCTTACTCCTCTATCACCTGGAAATTCAACTCAAAGTGTTGGCAAGTTTGATTTCTCCAGAGGCAGCCCTCCTTGGCTCACAAGATGTTTTCTTCTCATTGGGTGCTTCAGTGGCCTTTCTTCTGTGTGCATGACCATCCCTGGTGTCTCTTGTGTCTCTTGCTTTTCTTAGGAAAAAAAAAAAACAAGTCATATTGGGTAGAGACCCACTTATGTTGTATCATCTTAATTACTTCCTTAAAGGCCCTGTCAAAAAGCACAGTAAAGCTAGAGGCTCAGGCTTCAACATATGAATTTGGGAGGGCCTGATCTAGTCCACGCAACCATCCTGCTGGTTTTTATCCTAACCCCTTGCTCTTCCTGCATAAGCTTTTAATACCAATGCCAGCACTGCAGGCATCTCCTGCCACAGGGTAGGAAAATATTTGACTAAAGATAGTAGAGAAGGAAATCAAACAAGAGCTGCAGGTGGAATTAAAATTAGTAAGCGGACTGACTAATGAAAATGTAAGAATTGGAGGTTAAATAAATTTTAAGAGAATTAAGTAGCAAGTTAGTGTTGATTATATCAAGCTCACTATTCTTCCAGAATACCTGGAAATGAGTTCAGGGAATTAGAGGGGGAAAAAAAGCTGCACATTTTAAATTCAGCTACTTCTAGTTTAGCTAGATCATAAAGTAAATGGTTCCTCTTTCTGTTTTAAAATAGAATTTAAGCACTTTCAACACCAGATGATCTCACTGTCATCTCATAAAAAATCATCAGAAGGTTTGTTTTTACTTCTTTTAAAATAAAAAATGTAGAGGAGAAAGAAAGAAGAAAGTCTTTGGATTTGTTTAATTTTGGGGTGTGTGTATGTGTTTTAACAATGATTTTTGATAAGTTTCAAAATAAAAAAGAAACAGAAAGGAAAGAAGAAAGAACGAATGAATGAAAGAAAAGAAGGAAGAGAGAAAGAAGAAACAAAGAAAAAAACCCAATGTGATTCTATGAGACAGGCACACAGCAAATCCACACATCTGTGAGTTACCCAGTGTATTCATGAAAAAATCCCAGATTTGGTAAGAATTGGATAGTAATAAATGAAGCACTACCAAACAGTGGGAAGTGAGTTATTTAATAAATCACAGGGTATTGACCAAATATTTAAAGAATAATTTGTGGAGGATCTAAAAATTGAGTATGAGTGTAATGGTAAAAGTAAAGTGTAAAATAAAACATGGAACTGACTTATAGAAAGATTTTGAGCATAAAAATAAAAGGAAGAATTCTTAAGGAAAATATTAATAAATGTCACTTTATTTAAAGTAAAATAAAAAAACTTGTGTTTTTCTAGATTAAACACAAGTGTTATGAACCAGAGTCTAGATTGAAATAGTTCCCTCATTTCTTTCCAATATTGAGTAAAATCATATAGATTTTTCCAATATTAAATAAAATCATAGTGAAAATCCATAAGAACAGGAAGAAGAGTAAACATGATAGGAATAATATTTGTATGCTATCAAGTAAAAAGATTATTGGTAATGGACAGATTATAAATTTGTCAGCAGATGAAGAACCTGAGACACAATGTGATTAATTCTGCAGGCTTCCAAGCTCTGGCTTTAGAGTATCAGATAACTCTGGAAATGAGAGGTAGGTTGGTGCTAAAAATAGAGGGATGGCCGCATGCAGGTGGCTGCACATGTGGCGGTATATGTTTGCAAATCAGTGACTTATGCATTAGAACGACTGAAGCAGGAAGATTTCAAAGTCAAGGCCAGTCTGAGCTACAAAAGCCCCCCAAAATCTCCCAGTCAGAGACGCTTCAACTATAAGTACAATCATGCTAAAAGCCGGCAGATTAAGGAAGTACACATAAAGTATTAAAACAAAACAAAACAAAAGCCTGTCTTATTCCTTGCTTATATCAGGTGGAAGAATTTGGGTAGAGCGGATTCCACTACCCCTTACTCCCACTGTGGAACAGTGCACAACCAGAAAGGAAATCTAGAAATATTTACATCATGGGCTCACTACCACCAACATCAGCAACAAAATCTGCTCTGCCAGTCATCCAAGGAAGCCTAAAGCAGAGACCACTTTGGGCAGGAAGGTTTCCACTATGGTTTTATTGTCTCCTTCTAGCAACTTAATGGACAGCCTAGGAGAACAAAGCATCTAGAGAAAATGCAGATATTAAACACGAGGTGGGGTGGGGGGGTGAGTCACTCAAAGATGACACAGTCCATGCAAGAACATACAGACATGGGGCTGGAGAGATGGCTCAGCAGCTAAGAGCACTGGCTGTTCTTGCAGAGGTCCTGAGTTCAATTCCCAGCAACCACATAGTGGCTCACAACCATCCGTAATGAGATCTGGTGCCCTCTTCTGGCCTGCAAGCATGCATTTAGGCAGAACACTGTATACATAATAAATAAATAAATCTTAAAAAAAAAAAAAAGAACATACAGACACAAAGATTCTAAACACAAAAATTAGAAAAACTTCAGAGGTGAAAAGAAATATGGTCTGTAAGAAACATCATTGTACTTAAAGAAAAAGAATTCCTCTAATAATAAAAAGAAACAGGGCTCTGCAGTTAAGAGTGTTCTCAGCCCTTGCAGAGGTCTTGAGTTTGGTTGCTAGAACCTATGTGGGCCTGCTCACCATAGCCTGTAACTTCAGCTCCAGAGGACTTGACGCCTTCTTCTGGACTCCACACGCATCTGTACTTACATGCACATACACATGATTACAGAAATAATAAAATATATATTAAGTGAAGAATAAAAAAGAATATGGTAGTGAAAATGGAATACAACAGAAGAAAGACAATAATTAGAATTTATTTCCAAAATGTGAGAAGAAAAATGTAAAAAGTAAGTATCTTTTGTTATCTCTGAAACAGGTATTAAAGAAAACAAAGACCAAACAGAAGAAAGAGGAGGTCGGAAAAACAAACAAACAAACAAACAAAAAATGTCAATAAAATGTTCCCTGAAGGATAAATCCAGTGAGGACTCAGTCTGTGGGTAAATACAGAAACACTGAAGTATGACTTAATTAAATTCCAAAAAGGAACCCCTATAGCTTTGCTTGTGGAAAGGGATTAGATTCAGAGAACAAAGACATTGACAGAAAGACAGATTCTCAGCAGTAACAACTGTGGCTGAAAGAAATCCAGCAATGCCGTCAAAACTCTGCAACCAGTCTCCTGAGCACTCCTGAGCTATGGAGAAGAATTTGGGGAGTTTCCTCATTTCATGAATCACTTCAAGGTATCAACGTCTTCTTTTAAAAAATACTTTTTTTCTTGATTCTGGAGAATTTCATATGTCTGCAACAGAACACGGCCATTCCCACTCCCCACTTCCCTCCTTCAGCCACCCTGCTTAACCTACAAACCACACCCAAGCTGTTTTTGGAGGGTGTGGCCACTGGTGCATTTCCCATGCTCCTGGGGAGCACTAACTACTAACTCAGTAGGTTACAAAACAAATCAGATTGCAGCTGGTTAGAGGTTCTAGGAGTCTCTTGGCCTATTAAAAGGATAAACTTTCATGATTTTTTTTCATATGTAAGGAGAAACTTCCTATACTCCCTGGGGAATTAGATCTAATAGAGAGTAAATAAAAAGAACAAATAACTAACTCCAGAAGAATTAAAAATATTTAGGAAAAACTAAAAATAATCATACATACTGCCTACATATGGCCAAGCTATGGACACCATCACACACCTGTGGCAATATAGGCCCTAAATACTGACCTATGTGCTGCGGGCCGCAGGAATATATCATAAGAACTCGGCTGGTTATGGCAAAGTCACTACCTGGAGGGATCAAGGATTTCCTCCAGAGGAAGCCAAATTCCAAGGAGCTTTTGGTGTTACTTGGCTTGTTATATATCAGCTGTATTCTGTTGTGAAAATCATGTGTGCCTTCATAGTTTTCCCAATTGACTTTTCCCTAAGAAGGGCTAACAGTGTAGACTGGTCACTCTCTGGACATCACACATTCCAGGTATTTGGAGAACTGCCTCAGGAAAGGCTTTCTCTGGAATCAGATATTTCCCTTGGCCACTTTCAAGGACTAACAGTAATAACAGTCCACATGAAAGTCTCCTGATTTAAGGTAAATTCCACAAGGAGACACCACCTAGGTCAGATGAACCTTAAGTAATAGCTTTACACAATTTAGCTCAGACCCTCCTTTCTTACAGCTTTACTAATTTTATAGACCTTTAACTCCTTTCCTAACCACTTCTAGGAATATTTAGATAACTTTCTGTGCTGACAGCTATGCTCAGCCAAAACTCCAGTTCAAGCCTCCCTGTAATTATCATCATTGGCAGCATCTGGCCAGGTCCATCCCCAGATGGAGGAAAGTACCTTATCAGAGATACCTCCGTACTCTCTAAGAACAGACTTAAGCATCGAGACTATCTGTTTGAGAAGACCTGGCGGATGTGTCAATTAAGCTTAACTTCCTCCTTTCCCAAACCTTACCTCTAGTTCCAGTTCTCCCTTTAACTATCACCAGAGGCATCTAGCTGTACACAGGTTGCCTAGTGACTGAGCACACTTTCCCCCACCCTGCAGAAAAATGGCAGATAGCTTGGACAGATATGAGCCACAGGAAAAAAGAAGTTTTATTTTCTTCCATTGACCTAGCAAAGTATAGATTCTTAACATTTTCTACTAAACATGTTTAAGATTATAGTTGAGCACATAAGAGCCCTCTTCTTAGATATTACCTGAATTTAGCCTTTAGTTAATTCATTTCCCCATTGGTCACTTCCCTTTGGGGTTGCAAATGATAATTAACGGTTATTGCCTCTCAATGTGATTCTTATCACTCCTCCGTTTGACCATGGGAGCCTGGCTTTATATACCAGGACTTCCAGGGCACGAGGACGGAGAAAAGAAAGGAGAATGGAAGAACTAGACAGGTAAGAACTTGAGAGGAACAAACTGAGATGGCAAAGAACTAGGTTGAAGGGCTAGAAGAGAGTACTAGAGGAACGAGATGGAAGATGAGGAAGAGCCAGATGGGGAAGTACTAGCTGGGTAAGAACAAGATGAAAAGGACCTAGATGAGGCAGAGTTAAGACGAGAGAATTAAGATAGAACTTAGAGGGAGCAGTAGATAAATATAGAGAGAAATCAGGCAAGAAAGGAGCTAGGCATGAGAACAGAACTGAAGCTGTGCATAAAGGATGTTATGCCAGAGGAATTAAAGCAAGTGGACTATAGAGCTCGGTGTGCTGGGATTCTATTTCCCGAAAATAGTCCTCACCGTTAGTAGTTCTCTCTTCTGAGCCCCTGGGATGTATAATATTAAGGCTGGTCCCTCTAATATTATACAAGACCTATGCAACATTACTGTTGTGTTGATATGAACAGAAATGTCACATGAGCAGATAGGATGTGTGTGATAAGAACAAAATATTTATCTTCATTGTAGACAGTTCAAAGGTACAGATATTAAAAAGCAAGAAGTAATAATGTAAGCATATAACACTATTTACAAATGTGAAAATAAATTCCAGAACAAATACTCCTTATAAAGGAGAGCTTTGTAGTGGAAGGCAGGGATTGCTGAACAGTCATAGAAGGTGCTAGAAACCAGGCCCTCTCCCAGGCTGCCTTCAGTGACTCAGCATCAGCAGCCACATCATCAACAACGGCCAAGACACATACACCTTTTAAAAGGTGTCTGCTATCACAGAGCACTCTCTTGCTTTGTCTGTCTCTCTGTCTCTGTCTCTCCTCTCTTTCTTTCTCTAGTCCCCGCTCTGAGATGACTTTAAGCTCCCCCATCCCCAGTAAATCTCTTGAGTGAGATCTGTTGGGTGGTGTGGTCTCTGTGGTATTCCTTGGTGTTGATCCACCAAGGTATCCTGCCCACATAACCCTAACAGAGGAAGGCAGAGAGAAGAGAATTTAACTAGGTGAAAGACAGATATAGACTCATCAAACTTTATTAAATGATTAAAATGTAATTTATACAAGAATATGAAAGAAAACTAAAACTAAACACAAATTTTAGAAATTAGAAAGCAATAGAATTAGAAAACCACTTAAAACAAGAATTCCTCAAGGCTAATATTGTTCATATATAAACTGTGCTTAAATGTAAAACCATCAGAACTCTTTCTAAAATGAAACAACCCAAGGAGAGACAATTTATGCTCTGAGATGGTAACAAAAATTCATTCTTAAAAGTGATACAAGTAATAACAAAAATGAGATTAAAAAAACAAATTGGAAGTTATTGATATGGCAATAACTCCTCTGATATGGTCCTATGTGATCTTTTATTAAAACTATAAAATGATTTTCCCACAAGGCATTTACTGATATTTATAAAGAACTTTGAAAATTCTTATGTTATTTAACTCATAACTCACTTTCTAGGATGCTTTCCAAAGGAAATAAAATCAGAATTGTAAATAATGTTTTGTGCATTGGTAACTTGTACTTCTGTTAGTGTTTCTTGGTCTGGGTTCTGACCGCAGTAGTGTTTCTACTTTGTGATTGTTTCTCAGACTGTAGAATAATGATTTGCCTGCTATTCTAGATATACATTGTTGATATAAAATGAAACCGAAAGAAAATGGTTAAACACTGAAAAGTATACTTTTATTAGAAAATCAATAAAATGAGCACGCTGATAAGTGAAAAGGCAGGGCTGTATGAATTTGTTTTTTACAAAGCAAATTGTGTAGAGACTCAAAACCTTCATTCTGTGTTGTAGAAGTGTGTGACATTTATTTTACCACAGCATCTCGAATAATGACATTGGAAAGATGATGTTTGCGTAGTACGGGTGGACAGTAACATTTCAGAACTTATTTTTCCCGATGGAAGATGCGCCTCATTTGCTTCAGTGAGTGTCCTCCCTACGGATGCTTCTTGCCTAGCATTGCTTCTAATTGTCCTTGTTGAACACATACATGGAATGAGACTATAATGGAGTTCAGCAATTTCATTGTATTGTCAAAGCAAACCCATTTTTTTTAAAAAATTGCCTCTCTCTACATTGGAAACAAATAATATAAAGCACTGAAGCCAACAAGGTATGAGCCAAAGTGCCAAGGAACTGGAACTTCAAAGGACACAAAAATGTCAGAAACAAGCCTTGGAAATCCACATAACGATCACAAAATTGATAAAACTTTGATCCAGGGTAGAATGGCAAAGATCCCCCACAAGTTGGTGTATATGTGCAATGTGGCCAAATGCCTGGAAGAATACTTACTTATGTTTGTTTGTTTTTACAAAAAAGACACTCAAAGACACTCAAATGTATATAAATAGACAATATTCCAAAGAAATTTGCTTTTGAAATAAAGCAAAGAAAGAAAGCTTCATTAAGAGATATGAACATAATATAAAGTCACAGTGATTGATTCACCACTATCCTGTAACAGGCCTGATGGACAGACTAGAGTTCAGGGTCAATCCTTTTCATGTCTATAAGGAAGTAACAAACTATTTCATAGAAAAGCTGGAAGAGTTCATTTATAACATTGAGACAATATGCATCATAGCTCTCACTATGAAAAATGTGCACAGAAAACTGATGACAGAAGAATATCAAATGCTTGTTCTGGGAGCATACATAAACATGGCAAACATTCTGGAATTTGGCAGTATTAGAATTGTACATTCTATTCAACTAAAGGCATCAAAGGAAAAAACTAGAAGATGGGTATGAGAACAGGACTTTGCAATCTCAAAAACTAGAGACCATTTAAAGGCTAAAATAAATAAGCTTGGTTCGTTTGGTTTTTCCTTAGTTTTTGTTGTATGGGTGTGTTTATTTTTGAGATGTATTTCTCTCTGTAGCCCACACTGGCATTGAACTCATGGTCCTCTGGCTTCAGCCATGCAAGTACCACTGCCCCAGCATGCTGTTTTTCTTCTTTTCTAACGTTGTTAGGAGGGAAGCCAGAAGTCTGTGAACACTAAACAAATCCTGAGCCCCTAAGCTGTATACCAGGCCTGAAACCAAGTAAGACACATGGTCCAATGCCAGGCTTCTCATCAAAACAGCAAGAAAAAGGAATTACTCGAGAAAATATAGGGCAAAGAATAGTAAAATATATTATACTTCAGTAGAAATTAGATAGATGCTTTTTAAATTTAAATTTTTACAATCACTAGAGTGGCAAAGGTCAGTGTTCCCAATACCTACTAAGGGAAAATTCCCAGAGAAACAAATATTTTCCATTTCTTCTGATGGGAGCTCTGAAGACAGTATTGACAGTATTTAATAAAACTGTGCATCTGCCTTCTGCCACAGAAACTCCACTCCTCCATCAGTATTCCGAGGAACTCACCCGTGAGGGAACAGAGGATGAGATAACAGTAGGTGGAGGCAATCCAGATCTCCATGCCTGGAGAATGTTTGAGTAGAATGTGATCTCTGCAGGACTGACACTTAACTGTAATCAGGAGCTGAAAGTGAACAGTGGAAATACATAGAAACTGACTCATGGTCCCATGCCATACTTGAAAGATCCAATGAAAGGCTCTATAAGCCACCAGGACTCTTTCTTGAATATGCATATATTTAATGCATACTCAGAGAGTATTACGTTACTGAGACATGTGAGGAATGGCTGTGATTGTGGGTCTTGAGAGTAGCAATGAAGATGGGAGGAAGAAGAAAATTATTATACTAATTTATTATTTCATGTTCTTTATCCTTAGACTGCAATTAAGTCACAAATTATTAATGACCTAATTAGACTTTTAAAATATCCTTTTAAGTGTGTGTGTGTGTGTGTGTGTGTGTGTGTGTGGATGTGGATGTGTGTGTGTTTGTAAAGGGCATTGGATCCTCCAGAGCTGGAATTAGAAGTAGTTGTGAGCTCCCTAACACAACTGTGAGGAACTGAACTCCAATCTTCTCAGAGAACAACAAGTGCTTTTAACTGCTGAGCCATCTCTCCAGCCTCCAGAAAGTTACATTTTAAATTAGGAAATATAACAATCTATCGTCAAGCAAGAAATCAGAGTAAAATGATCAAAAATTTAAAAATATAGTATTTGAAAGTTACAAATTGAAGCATCTTATGTTTAAAACTCAGCCTCAAGGTCTCATGTTAGAAAATAAGTATTCAAATTCAGTAAGGTTCACATGTAGCTTATGAAACTAAACCTGAATGCAAAGTATGTCCAAAAATATAGATGGAAGACAATACTGATAAATTGTAGAAAAGAAATTTAGTAGAGAAAGAGAAATTAACAAAAACCTTTGGAAAGAAACAAAAAACAGCCTTGTAATGAGGCAGCTCAAGAAAAAAAAAAGAACAAATAACAAATAGAAGCTTCAGGTAAATTACAGAATTTGCAAATCAGTTCCTCATTTAATGGAGAGGATTATTCTTATAATCGATGCCAATTGACACAGAGACTCACAACTGGACAATGTGCAGATCGTTAAAGACTTTGCAACATTCCGTCCTAAATGGAATGTCTTCATTAAATTCCCCCCATCAACACTCAGGGACCATGTGAAAGGGGAGATGGAAAGAGTGTAAGGGTCAGAGAAGATGGGTAATTCCAAAGAAACAGTGCCTTCCAGACACAGCAGGGCTGGTACACAGAAGAACTCACAGAGACCAGCTGCATGCATAAGATATGCACCGTTTCAACTCAGATGGCATCCCAACACCAAAAAGGGGAAGTGGAATGGGGTTCCTTCTCTAACCAAGAAGCTAATTGCAATTGATAACTGCTGGCAATGGGCAAAGCAGTTTTCTCCAGTGAAGTGTCAAGAGAGAGTCAGCCATACTCCAGGGCAGGCTCCATGCCCAGGAGCAGGTTTCCAACAACAAATGAATACAGTGTGTGTGTGTGTGTGTGTGTGTGTGTGTGTGTGTGTGTGTGTGTGTGTGTGTGCGTGTGCATGCATTTGCTTTTGTGCTTTTGAATGTTTTTTGAACATTTTTTCTTATTGCTTTTTTGTTTGTTTTGAGTTTTTTGGTTTGTTTTTTTTTGTTTGTATGTTAATTTGGTAGAGAAAAGTTGAACCTAAAGTAGACAGGTAGGGAGATGGAGATAATCTGGGAGGAGCTGGGATAGGGGAAACCATGATCAATATATGTTGTATGAAACAATTTTTAATTATAAAAAGAAAATTTAGGTAAAACACTTATTCCCAGAAACTTATTTCACAATCTGACTCAAAAATAATGAGACTATATGAGGCCAACTTACAAAACTGGTCACTGGCTTACATGTAGAGCTTTGAGTGACTGGCTAATTAGCTATGCAATCATCATGATGGGCTCAAGTTCAAGCTCCACCATTTCTTAACTGCTTGGGCAAATTATTTAACCTTCCTAAATCTCAGATTTGCTCCTTTGAAAAATGAGGTTAATAACGACTTATCCTCCCACATAGTTTAACTATTAATTTAGACAGCTCATGAAAAGATCTTACTGTAGATAGGCAGTTAATGTCAAACATTATGAATAACAATCATTGTCATCAATCTTTCCAGGACCGAGTGGCATTTCAAAGCCTACTCTTCCCTTTTTGGCAATTTCTTACATGTTTGCAAGCTTTTACTTTTTATATTTCAATTGTGTCATTTGGTAAAAATATCGATGCTTTTTATATTTCTCTCATGAACATCATATCTCTAAAATGTAAATGAGAGAGGATGGATAATTAGAGGCCCCTGGAACTCACCTCTTCCACAAAGAAGCCCAGAAACAGGGGGCTAGCGGCTACTCTGAGTGAGCAACTTTTGGAGAATGTTAGGTCTCAGCAAGGAAGAGTCTGAAACACTGTGAGACTTGGCAACCCAGGGGTGGAAGCCTAGAGAAAGAAACCAGGAACCTCAGCTACTTCATTCCTGGTCTCTCAACTGACAGGGATTCCCTTTGTCCAGAAAAAGTGATTTGAGCAGCTAGCCCAAGGAACTTGAACAGTGATGATCTTGGCTACTGGGAAATTTCACATTTGCCATAGGCTTATAGTCCAGCCCTGGAAGGAACTTGGCATTTGATAGAATAACTTTGCTTTGGAGGAGTAACTTACGCAGTCTCTCTGTCATTCTTTGAAACCTAAGTTTCGGGGATAAGGCAATCTATTTTAAAGAATTTTTTGTCCAAATTCATGTTGTCTTGAGAGTTAGAAATCTCTGCATGTCTCCATCCCTGTGATCCCAGAAACAGTCTTATTACTGTAATTAACGAGGCGATTTCACATAATTTATCTGGTAATCAAGAAAGGTTTATTTCTGGGATAACTTACAGCCAATAGGGGTTGGTTTCAGGATCGGGAGAGATGAGGTACCATCCAGCAGAGACCCCTGGCTTGGTGTCCCATCCAGCTTCCAAGACCACAAGGTATCCAGAAGGGTCAAACACATATGCACCTGAGTCTTAAGGGGCTCCCTCTCAGCCACACTCCAGGGGCAGGTCTGAGTCTTAAGGGGCTCCCTCTCAGCCACACTCCAGGGGCAGGTCAGCCCCAGGGGCAGGTCATAGGCAGGTGTGGCAGTTACCTGCTTTCACTCTAGGGGCAGTATTTCAAGGTCAAAGCTGGAACAGCTACCCACTAAACAATCTGCAACAGTAGACTGCAGCTTCACAATTCAACTTGACTCAATAGAGAAATTGTTATTCAATCATCTAAGCCCATGCCATGCTTCATATTGCAAGGCATGTGTGTTTCAGCACACAGGAGACTGAAGGATGTTATACTCAAAAAAAAAAAAAAAAGAAAGATGAGGATGGTTATCCTCTGAGATCTAGGGTGTGGCCAGATGCATGAACGATTCTGTCACTACTGAGACTGGGAGTAGTTGCACTGGACCAGGCACCTCTAGCCTGTGTCATGTTTTCTTGTTGGTACCTTCACCCAGGGGCAGGTACATGGAGTCCATTATCACCTTTTGGACAAGAACAGTTGCATCGTACAGGCTTTATGATTTCTCATTGATACCTTCTCTTATTTTGTATGAGGTATACACCACCACTAGAATTAAAAGTGGGTATCAGGGTAATATCACATGTGAATTTGTAGGTTTGCGCCGTTCCTGGGACTAGGAGTACACAGGGATAGTCGTGTGTATGTCTGGGCTGCCACTCAGACTTAGGACACTACTTCAGAAGCCCTACCACTCCTAGGTCAGCCAGTATCAAACATTCTTTCCAGTATTTTTCTCTGTCTGTATTTAGGGAAAGGAACCAATGTTCAATGGTCCACTCTCGTTGCTAGAATGGCCACTTACTTACGCCCTACGCTAATTTTGAGGTGCTTCATGCTTGCCTAGAGTACCCTCACTCAAATGGACTACAGTGACGTAAAGTCTCTTTTGCTTTCCATGGCACACACTCTACTTAAAACCATTAATTAAAGCCTAAGAAACTATAGAGAAACTATTATGGTGCCTCATTAGTATCAACACCAAATTTTGCAGACTCTTAGGCATATTCTCAGGAGAAAGCTGTTTACTGTGGAAGCCACCTTCTAAAAGTAATAGAGATAGATAATTCACCAGATGTATAAAATTCAGTGTGGTATCACAAAAATATTTTTAAAATCAATGAATACTATGCTTCCAAAAATAGCACAACTCTTTTAAAAAAGATTACAGAGCCCACAAGATGGCTCAGCAGGTAAAGGTGTCTGTTACCAAACCTGATGACCTGAGTTAGATCCCCATGATCAATATGGTGGAAGAGGAGAACCTCTCCCTTAAGCTTTCCTCTGACCTCTAGACACTCTGAGAGACATGTGGATGCATGTGAATCCTCTGATTTCCATACATTCATTCTTTGCCTTTTCTTCTATGTAGCATGTACAAGCACGCGTGTGTGTGTGTACACACACATGCACACACAATTAAAATGTAATAAAATTTTTGAAAAATTACACAGAAATTATTGATAAAATTTCTGATAAGGAATTTAAAAGAATGATTACATGCTTGTAAGACAGTTGATGAGATTTAAGATGACACAGACATTCTATTGAATGAAATTAGAAGGATAATTTATTATATAAATAAGAATTTAGAAAAAGTCAAAAATATTGAAAAGAAATAACTAATCATCTTGGTAACAAAGAGCTCAATGGGTAAAACAACAGCACAAACGTACTACTGTATTTTCAACAACAGACTAGATCAAGCAGAGAAAGGATATGTCAACTTGAGGCAGCTCTTCTGATTATTCCAACCAGTCAAGGAAAGCAGGGAAGAGAGAAGGAGAAATAATGAAGACACCCAGAACCTTTGCCACATTATTAAACAAGCCTATATTTACAGTCCTTGGAATACCCAAAAAAGGAACAGGGAAGGATGTACAAAGCCTATTTAATGAAACAATAGTCAAAACTTCCGTAATCTTGGGAAATCTGTGATTATCCAGGTACAGGAGGACCATAGCACAACAATTTGGCCAGACATACACAGAAAAGATCTTTATATTACAGTACATCATAGCTAAAATGTGTAAAGTACATGACAAAGCAAGAATGCTTAAAATTTTTGAGAGTACCTACTTCAGAGAACTTTCATTAGACTAACTGCTGATTTCTCAGCCAAAACTCTTACTTGCCAGGAGGGGATGGAATGAATGATTCCAATTTCTCACATAAAGAGTTGTTAAGAGTGCTATGCCCAGCAAAGCTATAAATGAAGGAGAAATAAAGACTTTCCAAGACAAGAGGTCAAGGGAAACTGTGGTGGTATTTTATTTGTGCACCCCAATAAAACTTTTCTGAGGTTCAGAGGTAAAAGCAAGCCCTTAATCCTAGCATTCAGGAGGCAGAGATTCATCTGGATCTCTGTGAGTTCAAGGCCACACTGGGAACAGAGCCAGGTGTGGTGGCACCTTTAATCCCAGCAGTAGTTAACCATAGAGGTCTGGAAGTCTGTACAGACAGAGAGGAAGTAAGAGGGCAGGGATAGAAAGGACATAGGCGTGAGTATACAGGAAGTGGCTCTCTCTGGAGGCTGAGGGTTGGTAAGGTGCAGTTGGCTGTGACTTGTCCTATTCCTCTGATCTCTTTACCCCAATACCTGGCTCTGGGTTTTATTATTATTATTATTATTATTATTATTATTATTATTATTATTTTTGGTTTTTCGAGACAGGGTTTCTCTGTGTAGCTTTGTGCCTTTCCTGGAACTCACTTGGTAGCCCAGGCTGGCCTTGAACTCAGAGAGATCCACCTGCCTCTGCCTCCCGAGTGCTGGGATTAAAGGCGTGCGCCACCACCGCCCGGCGGGTTTTTTATTATTAAGACTCTTTAGCAATTCATCTTACAGGAAACCATTACCACTAAGGAATGTTTGAAAGATTCTAGTGGGAGTCCAATACCAGTAACAAAAGAAGGAATGTCCTCATTGGGAAAACACAAAAGCCAATGAAGAGAAGATGCACAGGAGAGAAAAAGAAAAGAACTTCACCAATACAACAACCGCAAAAGATACATGGCATCCAAGCAAGAATAAAACAAAGAATGTTCAAAACAAAAGATGATATATACTAAAATGAGAGGACTAAATCTTACTTACTTATATCAACCTTAAAAATGAAGAAATTACTGATCAAAGACACTGATGGAATGGATACAGCAACAAGAGCCAATGGTGAGTTCCCTATGCAGAGAGTCTCACTTTATACATAATCTGAAAACGAAAGCATGAAAAAGACAGTCTATACAAACACACACTGACAGCAAATAAGAATAGTTACTCTGTGTCAGATGAAATATACTCTAACACAAAAGCCATAAAAAGAGAAAAAAGGAATCAAGGGCTCAACAAGAGGATAAAATAGTGGTAAATATACATAATATATCTAACAACACAGTTTCAAATTTTATAAAGCAATCAACATTATTTCTAAAGGGAGAAACTGGATCAGATATGATAGTAATGAGATTTCAAAATCCCATCTTCATTGATGAGCAAATCACCCACATAAAAAAAAATTACAAAAAATGGCATTAAACTGTAACACAGACCAGGAAGAGCTAATCAGCATTTGTAGAGCATTTCATGCAACAGCTACAGAATATTCATATTCCTCAGCATATGAAGTGTTCTTAGAATAAACCATATGTTACATCACAAACAGAATCTCAAAAGATCAATAAAACTCTAAATTATACATAATATGTGTTTCCTGATCACAATAAATTATTAGAAATAAACAAAGAAAAAACTTTATAAAATATGGAAATCCACAAAGACTTCATAACAGGTTACTGAACAATGAGTCATTGAAGAACTTGGAAAAGAAGTTACAAAATTCCTTAAAACAAATGAAAATGATTTCACACAATATATCAGATTTCAATAAAACATGCTAATAGGAACATTTACAATATAATATATAATATAATATAAATATATAAAATTATATATATATATAAATATATATAAAATAAATGACCATGTCAAGAAAAACAACCTGATTATTTATCTCAAGGACATAGAAAGAAAGGGCAAAACACAAAACAAAAATCAGCAGACGGAAAGAAAGAGAAGATTAGGGTAAACAGATAAAGGAGAGACCATAGAATAATACAAAATACCAATGACTATGAAAGGCTTAAAAAATCCCCAGCTATGTTCTACTTAGCCCAACCAAGAGAAGAAGACAGAAGCCCCATGAAGACAAAATAGATACATAAAATGAAACATTACAACTGATATGACAGAAATACAAATATACATTAGATCTTATGAGCAACTATGTTCCAATGAAGTAGAAAACCTAGAAGTGAATTAATTTCTGAATTAATAGCTTATAAAAATTGAATTATGAAGTAACAGAAAATCCAGACTAATGTTTAGAAATGAGACTACAACTGTATTAAAATGCCCCCTAATCTCAAGACTATACAGTTTCGTTGAATTATATGGTTTTTAAGGGAAAGGTGATATTAATTCTTATCAAAGCATTCCAACTTTTTGAAAAAAAAGTAATTCTAAACTCATTCTGTGAGTTCAACATGACCCTAATGGTGACACTAGACAAGGATACAATGATACAATGACCAAAATGAAAACTACAGATCATTGTTTCTAATAAATGTAGGTAGTCAATAAAGTAGTAACAAAGTGAACTCACCAATATCTAAGAATGACCATGCATCATAATCAAGTAATCAAGTGATGCAAAATCCAGTAATACAAAAATAGCTCAACATATAAAAATGTCAAATCATATCCCATGACAACCTTCCATTAAGTCCCCTCTCCCTATCTTCCTCATATCTCCTTTGTTGTTTATACAGTTCTACAGGAACTCATGCTATCCTAAACACAGAAATCTGAAACTTCCCATCTAGGCTCCACATATGAGAAGAGTGATGCCTCCCAGTGAAATATTGGCCGGAGAGGCCCCAGACTCCCCAAACGACTAGGCTGTTGCCACTGCTCTTTGTTGCCCACTGAAATAGAAGGTAAGACCCTATTGCTGAAGACCATTATACTGTAGATGCAGGACATAGACAGATCACACTGAAATGGAGCTGAAAACTTCCCCCTTCCAGTTATTATTTAAAATACATTAGTATTAACTGATTACATGTGGCATCTCTCCCTTTGTCTTAGACTATGAAGACAACTCCTTTTTATTCCCATATAAATGCAATGTGGCTATACACAACTGCTATTCTCAGTGTGGCACAAATCATGGGATTGGCCTGTGAGCTGAGCTGTTCTGGACCTTAAAAACGATGCATTTCCATTGATCTCTACAGCTTGAACTCTTCCTGACAATTCTATCATCCATTGTAACATACGATTCCAGCTCTTAGTATTAGTAGCATTCTCAGAGAAGGAATTTGTACCTACAAGAAGTGTAAGGCACAGTTTAGTGCTCTTTCACCTGAGACTGGATGTTTTTCTCAGAATCTTTAATTTTAACTCTTTCCATATTTTGCTGTTTCTTCTGATTTCCCTTGACATTTCCTGGACTTGTTTCCAACAAAGTGGGCACCAATTTAATGTCACTAGCGGGGCTTGTAGCTTGATAGTCTAGTAGGAAAAAGTCTTTAATAAGAAGAGAATAAACGCAGGAGTGGCAGCCATGAAGCAGGTAGGAAAAAAACCCTACAAAATCATGTCCAGTGCTTTTGTGTTCACTTATTTGTGCTCAGCTCAAATTTGATGATGGATTTAAGAATCAGCTCTCAGAAGGCTGACACCTGACTTCGTCTTGCTCTCTCCATTCTGGCTGTGGGTGACTGAATTTTGGTTATTCTTTGTTTTCTTTAGAAACATCACAACAGAGTCAGTGTGTCTGGGCCACACAGGTGAACATTCTAGACATACCTTCCCTCACTGACAGGCAGCACAGATGCAGAGGGCTTTTCAATATTGCATACCTGTCACCTTAAGCTCTTTAGTATCCCAACATTCTTGTGAATGGAATCTAATTCATAATTATGAATGGTACAAAAGAGGAAAATGGATTCCAGGAGCATACTGTCATGACAAAAGAAAAACTAAGACCTGTAATGAATGCCTTATTTCAGCCTATGTTTAGACTGTACCAAGGGTATTGAAGTTCAGTAATTCTAATGAGCCTCTTTCCAAAGAAGCCCTCAAAATTCCTACCCATCATTTAAATGGACATAAAATCTATTAAAATTATACACTGAAGATAATGATCAACTAATGATTGAATTCATTAGTTATTAAATTCTGTGAAATTATAGTGAATCTCTATAGTTCTTCCAAGTAATGATTTTATCTATCTGCAATCCTACTAATTAATTATATGGACCCTTGTAAATCTAGTGCTTGACCCTACAAGAAAAAAGATCCACAATGAAAAGAAATCATTTGGCCTATAATGTTAATCACTTTTTGTCTTCTCAATGTGCCCCGGGACCATTTCATATATGTTGATTCTTCCACTCCTAACTAGTGCCCTTATACTGTAGACACACTCACTGAATACTGCTTTTTTAAAAAAAATTGAATTCAGTAAGTACCTGTTGAACATCTGCCATATACAGCAAGTGCTGGTTCTGCCTCCTAATTTAATAATTGAAAGAGAAAAGCAAGGCATGCTCATAGCAAACGAGGGGCAAAGAATGCTCACTTTTAATGGGAACTGTTGAGAATCTGCATGCAGAAGAATAGGTTTCACAATGACATTTCCTACATGTGTATCATTGCACTTGGCTCATACTGACTCCTTTGGTTACCTCCTATTCCCTTTCTCCTCTCTCACACTGCTTTCTTTCTTCCTCTACAGACCCCTGCTTCTGCTTTTACAATTTGATATCTCCAGATGGAACCCAAAACCCTCTTTAATATTTGTCATTGTTTTCTCCCAAGCCCTCCCTTAGTTACCTTCCTTAAAAAAATCTCTTCTTCCAAGAGGCAGACAGATTGTAAGAGCCAGTGGGGATGGAAGACACTGAAGAAATGGTGTCTTTTAGAAACAAGAGAACTGATGACTAATGAACTCACAGAGCTATGGCAGCATGTACAGGGCCTGTACAGGTCCAAGTCAAACTAGGTCCCAGGGCTAGGAGGAGAAAGCAAACTCCCACCCTAACCAAGAAGTTATCCTGTTGGTGTTCTGAGTTACTCCAGGATTTAATCTGGCTATGTGGCAGCAGATAGGAACAGTCTAGATCAATTGACTCTTGAACAACCGTGCAGAAGCGTATTTTTTGTTACACAAAAGCTGTTTTTTGGGTAAAATAAGTTCTTCATACCAAAGCCCTTAACCTAATCTATGTTTTGTGAAGGCCAACACCACACCCCTGTAACTTTAGTCCTTATTGTGCACTGTTTGCAGTACTTAACAATGCAAGGCCAGGAATGTCATGTGACCAAAGCCATGCAAAGGCTCTAAAGCTCCTTCAGAAAAACAACTCTGCAGATGACAGAAAACAACCACAGTTTTCCACAATGATTTCTTCAAGGTCAAAGTACTTCTAGGAAACAACTATTCATTCGGATGTTTAACCTAGATACAGTGAAGGTAACTGTTTCATTCTAATGTTTATCCTAGATACAATGATTCTACTAGAATTCCACTATATTATCTCCAATGGACAATGGCCTAGAGTGGAAAAATTAGTTTTCTCCAATGAAGTCTCACTGAATATACAAATCATACTCAGGGGCAGACTCTACTCCCAGTAGTAGACGAACAACACAAAGCTAACTCCATGGCATTTGTGTAGGCTTTTTGTCTTGTATTGCTGTGACTGTACTTTTTTGTTGTTGTTGGGGGGGGGGGGGCTTTTGTTTGTTTGTTTGGTTTGGTTTGGTTTTTGTCTTACTGGTCTTTCATTTGTATATTATGATTTCTGATTCTGTGTTTCTGTGGTTGTTTTGTGTGTGTGTGTGTGTGTGTGTGTGTTTCTTCTTTTTTTATTTTGGGTTTTTTTTTCCTTTGTTTTCTAAGAAGAGTGAAAAAAAGAAAGTGTATGAAGCTGGGTATTTGGATAAGGGTGGAGGATCTTGGAGGAGTTGGTGGAAAAAAAACCATGATCAAAATATATTGTATGAAAACAATTGTCTTCAATAAAAATATAAAATCATCCCTCATATAAGTTGTGATAAATGAACAACAACAACAGATCTTTTCTTCTCTCATGATCCCCTTCCTGATTTTGTTGTTTTCACACATGATATTATTTTAATTTTGAAATATTTTAAATATATTAAAACACACACACAAAAATGACATGCTCTTTACTATTTCCACTTCTGATTTCTTCTCATCTCCTTTTAAACAGATCTACCATATAAAGTTTGGAGTGTATATATCACTCTATAGCCATCTGGGTGGATTACCTTTCTTCTTGTGTACTTCCCTGACTCAGTAACAAGCTGCAGGCAGTATCCAGCAACTTTGAACAAGTACATGATAAAAGGATGAATGTGAAGCAAGGCTTAACTCAGCCTATCTATCTATCTATCTATCTATCTATCTATCTATCTATCTATCTATCTATTATCTATCTATCTATCTATTTATCTATCTATCTATCTATTATCTATCTATTTATCTATCATCTATCTATCTATTTTTTCATGATAGAAATCAACCATTAATTTTGATTGGCAGCTATAGACTCTCCAAGAGAAGGAGAAAATACAGAAAATAGAAGACTTAATTCAGAGTAGGTAATAGTTGCTTAACACATAAAATTCCAGAGGGCATCTCTGAAAGAGCTTGTAATCTCAATTTTAAAGCAAACAAATTAGGCATCCATTAGATAATTTGGTTTCATTTCAAGCTGGGAGGGCCCCAAATAGGAGGGTCTAAAGCGTGTGAGAGGCTGTTTAATAGCATGCCACTCCGTCAGTCCCAGTCCCCCACTGTTTGCTGCTCTTGATGACCATAATGATCTTAACACTTGTGCTAAATGACAAGCTCTGAAGAGTAGGAGTGCCTGTGTAGCTGATCACCCTGAAATATAAATATCACACTTTAGAAAGTGACAGAAAAGATGCTGTCAGCTCTTTGGCTGCTTGTGCTATTGAGCTGCCAGATAGCTTAGCGTATCCTCTGGTTGAGGTATGCGTTCCATTTCCCCAGCAGATGTTAAAAGCACACTCACTTTCTACTCAACGCTCTTTTCGTCTTTCTGAATCCATGTGTGAGGGGTTAGGGATATTCTACCCACACAGCTCAAGTAGGAAAACTGAGAAGGAAAAGGAAGCCACAACAAGCGCAGCTCCTGACCAGGATTGCAAAGTCCCCACCACAGAACCCGAAAGTCTGCAGACATTGAAGATGTCACACGTCATAAAGAAAACAGTTACTATACAGTCAGCTGCCTGGACTTTGCTCATGCAAGCCATGCATTTCCATACTTTTAAATATCTCACTCTAGAAATTCTTCATGTAGAGTTTATGAAAATCCTAAGACATATTGGCTATTTTTTAAACTGATAGCTGACTGATTGGAAGGACAGGAAGCTGGATGGACTGTCAAGGAAAAGTGAGAACTGTTCTGTTTATGTGACCATTGCAGTGGTTTGAGAGAAAGTGACTCCAAAAAAGAGTGGCAGTATTAGGAGGTGTGACTTTGTTGAAATAAGTGTGGTCTTGTTGGAGAAAGTGTGTCACTGTGGAGGTAAGCTTTTAGGTTTCCTATATGCTCAAGCTACGCCCAGTGAGACAGGCTTCCTGTTGTCTTCTGATTAAGATGTAGCCAGTACCATGTCTGCCTGCATGCCAGCATGTCACACCATGGTGATAATGAACTGAACCTCTCAACTGTAAGTGAGCCATCCCAATTAAATGTTTTACTTTATAAGAGTTGCATGGTCATGGTGTCTCTTCACAATGGTAAAAACCCTAAGGCAAGCGTGCATCGGGTCTGTTCTGTTCTGCTGGGTAGTACTCTGAGGCCAGTGTGACTCTTATGACCATATTCAATGTCTGCCTGGCAGTCACAAACCATTTTTATTATGGAACTTGACAAGTGAGGACCAATCCTTATTCAATCGTGATCACTTTCTTCTCTTACTATTTATACTTAGCATCCAAAGGCCTTTTAAAATTGATCTTTTCATGAGGCTGTAGCATGAGCACTCGTGAGATGGAGTTGGACTTTCCTACTTGGGAACAAATCACTTCACAAAGATACTGACTCAGCTCTTATCTACCTTCACTTTTGTACTACTAACCTCAATTTGTTAATAACTAGAGTTGCTCATATCTCAGGGAAGTGAGCATTGGTCTAGACTGTTCACAGGAGAAACATTCAAGTCACTTAAGTAACATTGTTTTCCAGAGTATGAAAAGCTCAGCATAAACCAGTCTAATAGAATAGCTCTTTCTCTCTCTCTCTCTTAATGTGGGGATTTATCAAGGCAACTCCACATAGTTAAAAAGAAGGTTTATTTTGGGGTAACTTACAGCCAGAAAAGGGGTTGGTTACAGGATCTGGGAGAGGTGAGGTGCAGTCCAGCAGGGTTCTCTGGGGAACTCTGTAGCTGGAGAATTTCTCTCCAGCTCCCGCCAAGTCCCGCCGCAGTCCCACAACCCACTTATAAAATAAACACACAGACGCTTATATTATTTAAACTGTTTGGCCTAATGGCTCAGGCTTCTTGTTAACTGTTCTTATATCTTAAATTAACCCATTTCTATAAATCTATACCTTGCCACGTGGCTCGTGGCTTACTGGCATCTTCACATTTTGCTTGTCATGGCGGCTTGCAGTGTCTCCCCCTCTGCCTTCCTGTTCCCTCAATTCTCCTCTCTGTTAGTCCCACCTATACTTCCTGTCTGGCTCTGGCCAATCAGTGTTTTATTTATACAGAGCGATATCTACAGCAGAACTCTGACTCGGTCTGTCTTCCAGCATCCAGGATCACCAGGAAAGAAGAGGCTGGCATGTCCGGGTCTTGGGTCTTAAGGGCTCCCATCTCAGCCCCGGCCCAGGGCAGGGTCATAGGTAGGTATGGCAGTTACTAGAAGCCTCACTTACTGGTCAAAGCTGGAACAGCTACTCACTACTCTCTCTCTCTCTCTCTCTCTCTCTCTTTCTCTCTCTCTCTCTCTCTCTCTCTCTATATATATATATATATATATACTATAGACTCTTTGTCTTCATATATCATAAATTTTACTATCCAATATACTCAGAATCAATAGTTTGATAATAATTTATATGTTTTTAAAAGCAAGCTACATTAAAATGATACATAGCACAATATTTCTATTGTAATTTAAAGTACAACAGGATATATCTGTTCAAACATTCTGATGAAGAAACATGATTGTCCTCTAACTAGAATATGTATGTATGTATGTGTATATATATATATATATATATATATATATTCAGCTTACTGTGTAAAGTTTAATGACAATATTTTTAAAGTGACTTTTCATTATCTGTTAAAAACTTAACATTTAATCTAAAAGAAGTTGTTATTTACTTTTCCTTGCCCACACAGTCCACTAGTTAATCTAATGTTTAATTATGCTACATAATCAATTATGCAGATTGTGAGACAAACACAAATAATTTTGGCAAACTTATATTCATAGTTCAAATAAAAGTTTATGGGGCTCTGTGGTAGACTGTTTGTCTAGCATGCCCAGGGCCTTGTGTTTGTTCCCTGTAACTACAAATAAATAAATAAATAATATTTCAGAGTGGCTTTCTAGTCATGACTCTACCATATATTTTACGGTGTCATTCAGAATCATGAATTCCCTAAACTTTCTTATCAGCTTGTTTGAGTCTGATGATGGAAAATGTCCATTTATATAAGTTACATGAAGTGGCTTTATGACTTTCTAAAAGGTGATATGGGGCAAAGGAAGTGTAGGGCTCACTGCAAACTGGTCTGAAAGGTTTAAGAAAGCTGCCCCAGTGCATTAGGTTTGGGCTATACAGGTCCCACTTGCAGAAGACCCCTGGAAAATAGCTAGTCCTGGGTTCTATATTACAGAGTAATAGGAGTCTCTGGCCAAAGCACTGAGAGATGTGAGATAATGCTGGACCAGGTGAGACTCTGTTCATCTCCCTGTCTCAGGATGATGTGCCCATTACTTATTCTACAGTTACTATTGGAAACTATATGTAGAAATGGGGAGGGAGAACAGTGCTGGGGGATATCTTTCTATACACTGTGAATATATGTTGTTCCCATTGGTTAATAAATAAGCTGCTTTGGCCTATGGCAAGGCAGCTTAGAGGCAGGTAGGAAATGCAAAGAAAGAGATAGGAAAGAGAAAGGCAGACTGGAGAGACATGAGCTCACTGCCCAAGGAGCAGCATGCCAGCAGACTGGTAAAGCCACAGAACACATGGCAAAACATAGATTAATAGAAATAGGTTTATTTAAGATATAAGAGCTAGCTAGCAAAAGGCCTGCTATAGGCCATACAGTTTGTTGTAGCTGAAGTTTTCTCCAGTCCTTCCCAGCCCCACAGACCCTGCAGAAGCTTATATTAATTAAAACTGCTCTGCCATTTGCTCAGGCCTACCACTGACTAGCTCTTACACTTAAACTCAGCCCATTTCCATTAATCTATTTATCACCACGTGTTCTGTGGCTTTACCTTGTGCCATTATAGGCTGCTCCCTGGACAGTAGGCTGGCGTCTCCTCACTCAGCCTTCTTGTTCCCAGAATTCTCCTTGTCCATTTATCCTGCCTATACTTCCTGCCTGGCTACTGGCCAACCAGCTTTTTATTTATCAACCAATCAGAGCAACACATTCACACCATACAGAACATCCCACAGCAGTTTGTAAATAATATTAAGCCTCTGAGTGATTATTTTAAAAGTGGCTATGGGACCACATGGCCGGGCAGGACCCAAGAAACTTATGACTACAGAACAGGGTTGGTCCATCTAGAGAATCAACTTGCAAGAATGTTTTGCAGAGTACACAGGATTTACCAAGGGGTTGGATGGACTTGAGTGACCAGGATAGAGAGCACATTGGCTCATCTGTAAAGTTGCATTGTTTGAACTTGACTAAGAGAGCTGCTACAAAGAGACAGTGTGACATGATGGCAATCTGATGGGCTCTATCTACATCACACTCTTGGCTTCAGAGTCTTCTTTCTGCCACTTACTCATCAGGCACCTTTGATTTATTTAATTACTGCTATAGAATTTCATTTTCTCCTTTATGAGTTTTACTATTTATAAGAATGAAACTTATTTTCAGCATGCCATTTAGGAACTGAGGAAAATTCTCAATATTGTTATCTTTCGCCAGACTGAGGGCAACTAAAATTCAGGCATCCCTTGTTTCAGAAATAACTGACTTCTATATTCCTACACATCCACATAGATCCTCAAATACACCCTTATCACTTTTTTTAAACCACCAATCCTTGGCTCTAAGCCAAGAAGACCTCAGAAAGTAGTCTATGAGAAATGAGTCATTTAGACCAACTCAATCCTCTTGGGTTCCTACAGTCAATCTTAGCCCAGGCTGTGTTTAAGGCTTCCTTCTGGAGTCAGCACCACAGTTAGTGCTCCTACATGACTGCTGCCTTCTGACCATATAATCCTTTTGGCTTCCTTGTGGGAAAGGATACAATTTACATGTTGCTGGATACTCTAACTAAATATCATATTAACAATTTTTATTCCCAGCAGACAGTGTTTTTGATTTCTCAATTGGGCTAGACTCTAGGAGCTGGCACTCAATGTAGCCCCAGGAAACAAACATCATCTTTATCCCCATGCTTTCCAATCATATAGTCAGAGCAGAAGCAGTTCCCCCTGCTCAGAACCTGCCATGCTCATGCAGATGACACCACTGAGTTCTCTCAGGCTCCCAAAACCAGTGTCAGATTTGACTTCATTCCTTTTTCCTTTCATCAAAAATGACTTAAAAATATGAACCATAAGATTATAAATGTAAAAATTCACATTGTCAGTTGAAAGTGAGCATTTCACCTATGAGTGGGTACATACCCTGTTTGTCTTTCTGAGTCTGGGTTACCTCACTCAGGAGAATTTTTTCTAGATCCCTCCATTTGCCTGCAAACCTCATGATGTCGTTGTTTTTCTCTGCTGAGTAGTATTCCATTGTATATATGTACCACAGTTTATTTATCCATTCTTCGGTTGAAGGGCATCTAGGTTGTTTCCAGGTTCTGGCTATTACAAATAATGCTGATATGAACATAGCTGAGCAAGTGCCCTTGTGGTATGGTTGAGCATTCCTTGGGTATATGCCCAAGAGTGGTATAGCTGGATCTTGGGGGAGATTGATTCCCAATTTTCTAAGAAAGCGCCATATTGATTTCCACAGTGGCTGTACAAGCTTGCATTCCCACCAGCAATGGATGAGAGTTCCCCTAACTCCACATCCTCTCCAGCACAAGGTGTCCTCAGTGTTTTTGATCTTAGCCAATCTGACTGGTGTAAGGTGGTATCTCAGAGTTGTTTTGATTTGCATTTCCCTAATGATTAGGGATGTTGAGCAATTCCTTAAATGTCTTTCAGCCATTTGTGTTTCCTCTGCTGAGAATTCTCTGTTTAGTTCTATAGCCCATTTCTTAATTGGACTGTTGAGAATTTTGATGTTTAATTTCTTGAGTTCCCTATATATTTTGGATATCAGTCCTCTGTCCGATGTGGGGTTGGTGAAGATCTTCTCCCATTCTGTGGGCTGTCGCTTTGCCTTGTTGACCGTATCCTTTGCTCTACAAAAGCTTTTCAGTTTCAAAAGGTCCCATTGATTGAT
>CABHPH010000378.1:6780-18308 GCA_902168325.1 Peromyscus nudipes | reverse complement strand
GAAAGTGAGCATTTCAAAAAGGCAGGGAAAATTTCTTCCTGGTAATGTCAGGCCAAGACTTTGCAAGAATACAAACCTGGTTGGAGTATTTCTTGATAAACAGAGCAAAGGCTTATGGGATTGGTAATAATTGTTCCCATGAGTTCTCATGTGTAGTGCCTCAGTTTTCTTTCCTGTTGCTAAAACACCATGAATAAAACAACTTAAGGAAAAAGGGTTCATTTTAGCTCATACTTCACGACGTGGTCAGTCCACCATGATGGAGAGGTCAAGACAACAGGGAAACAAAACATCTGGTCACATTGTCTCCAGAATCAGGAAGCAGAGAGGGAGCAATGAGTGCACTAAGCTACTCAGTCTCCATTCTGCATTTATACACTCTAGAATTCCAGCTAAGGAAAATTGCCACCCACAGTCCATGGGGCTTCCCATCCCAGTTAATGTAATCAAGATGATCCCTTACAGGAATGGCCAGAGGCACATCTCCCCAGTGACCCTGGATTCTGTCAAGTTGATAATCAGCACTAATTATTAAATCCAGTTAGCTAGTCTGAGTACTATTGATTAATCTTTGGGGACCTCTGTCTACTCAACTTTGCAAAGGCATCAAGCTCCTTGCCTGTGAGCATGTAATTGTATTGCAACACTTGACTCAAATGCCACTTGCTGTATGAAACTTCTCTTGTCCTGTCTCTATGTATTTCTTTTCATCAACAAATACCTACGTCGTGTGAAGCTGAACATGCTTTCTTCATCATCCACTGTCTGGAAAGAGGGAGATGAATGTGTGTGCTCAGCTCGCCCTTCCCTTTTTATTCAACCAAAGGCCCTTTGCCCTTGGAATGGTGCTGCCCTCATTGAGAGTCATCTCCCTATCTCAACTAACATAGCCTAGAAACCCTGTCACAGGAATATCCAAAGCTTTGTTTCCTACATGACTCTGCATCCTGTCAGGTTGACAATAAGTATCAGTCACTGTAAGTTAAGTCCAATCTTTGTCAACTTGACACTCAAGCATGTCAGTTTGAAGCCATAACCTTCCACCCCTTGTCCCTACAGGTTCATGGCCATTTCATAATGCAAAATGCATGAAATTGAACTTCAAAACTCCCAATGGTCTTATAGGTTGGGGGTAGGGAGGGGAGAGAGGGGAGGGAGGAACACTGTGCCACTTCCCTCACTCTGCACTGTGATTTTGTCTGCCCTACACTTGTGCACACTGCCTTAGTCTCTGTGAGTGCATATGTGTATCAGCCTTGTTGTTTCTGAAAATAAATAAATAAATAAATAAATAAATAAATAAATAAATAAATAAATAAAAGCACTGTTTCCATGGAGATGTCCATCACCTCTGGCTCTGATAATCTTTCTGTGTCCAGGGCAGGCCTCCTGCTCATGTGCAGTTTTCCAATACAAAACGGACTCTGTATATGTGTGTGTGTGTGTGTGTGTGTGTGTGTGTGTGTGTGTGTTCTCTTTTATTATTTCATTTGTTTGTTTGTTTGGCTTTGGCTTTTGTGGTTTGTTTTTATTAAGAGAAAGAAAGAACATGAAGTTGGGTAAGTGAGGAAGAGATGAGGACCTACCTGGAGGACATTAGAAGAGGAGAAAGATTATAATCAAATATAGTGTATGAAAACTTTAAAAATAATAAAATATTTTTTTAAGTTCTGGTAGTCTTTAACAATTCCAAAACTGTTTAAAAGTATACGTGCAAAGTTTCTACTGAGACTTGGGCAATTTCTTAACTGTGAGTCCCTATAACACCAAAAGAGAGGGAGAGAGAGAGAAAGAGAGAGAGAGAGAGAGAGAGAGAGAGAGAGAGAGAGAGAGAGAAAGAGAGAGTGAGTTATAGGCTAGTAAGATGGCTAAGTAGATAAAGGTACTTGCTGCTAAGCCTAATGACCTGAGTTCAACCCCCCAAACTCAAACTGGAGAATGAGACAAGTAAGTCCCACTGAGTTCTTCTCAGGCCTCTACACATGTGCTGTGACAAATGCACACACACACACACACACACACACACACACACTATCTAAAAACAAAACAAAACCAAATTACATACTTCGAACATACAACGACACAGGGTAAACATTTCCATTGCAAGAGAGGAGAGGAATAGGGACATAGCAAAGAAAAATCGGAGCATAGAAAGACTGAAGTCCAACATGGAAAACACCAAGTCATACCACCCTGTTAGGCATCTTCAGCTCATGATGCAGTGATCATCTGGACTCCAACTGGTTTGAGCAAACTCACTTCTCCAAGTCTTTTGTCTGGAACACCATTGCCTCTCTTGGACCGTATTTATTTCATGTCTGCAGCTCTAATTGGTAAATATCCTGTAGTCATGGTATCTGTAGCACCCTGGGTCTCTATTGCCACTTAGACGTCTCATTAATAAACTCATACAATGGCCTCTTAGGACCTTCCAAGAATTCCAATCCTGCCATGCATTGACTGCCTTCAACAGCCTTCTCAAACTTTGGCACAATCTTTCATGTCCCATTCATTCTTGCATCTATCATACTTACAAAATCAATGGACAACGCTGCCAAGTTCTGCGGGAAGCTCCAGAAGTAGCCTGGCCTCATTGGACCACGGTTGCCATGACATCTGCCTGCCTGGGCATTTGATTTCAGGCATGGTTCCCTAATTGGTTCTTTGAGTTTAAGTTGTCTTTCAGATTTATTTTTATTCGCACAAGGCCGAGACATTGTAGTTTGGGGGCCTGCCCTCTAGGTAGCTTTCCTGTTGTTGGGATGAGTACTGGGAGGTTTGACTTTAACGATTGTAGATGTTCCGTCGTGTGTACTTCCATAGATTTTTATATCTTTTTGCCATGCTCCCCACACTCCTTCCTCCTTAATAAGAGGAGCAAACAGTATCTGTCTTGGAATTTCCTCCATCAAACAAATCAGTCCATTAATTTGGAAATCAGCCTCATTCAAGTTCTCAGGTCCCTGATGGAAAGGAGGCGGGATCTCCACCAGAATATATCAAGAATGACTTCTAGCCCAATCCTATGAATCACATGGTCAAGTTTATCTCAGGAAAGGCCTCACTTCTTAGAGTAGAGTCCATTCTGGCAGGGAAGGTAGTGGGAACTTGAGGTCATACTGAAGTCAGGAAGAAGAAGGAGATGGATGCTGGTGCTCTCTTCCTTTCCCCTTTTTATCCAGTGGAGGACCCCAGCCTGGGGGATAGCATTGACCACGTTTAGGGTGGGTCTTCCCACTTCAATTAATATAATCTAGAAAAACCCGCAGAGACATGCCCAGAGGTTTGAATTCTAGGTGGTAACTCAATACCAGGTTAAGCTGACGAACACCATTAACTACTATAGTTTGTGAAGAAATAAATAGTGAATAAAAACATAAAGATATAATCAAATAAATATATAACACATAGATGAAACAGTATAAAAGTTCAGCATGCAATTTTAGCCTAAGTAGGTAAGGGAAGACTTAAATACTTATGAATTTATATAAATATCCATATGTAACACATAATATTTATTATATACATCCATAAACTACACATGAATTTTCATTTATACAGTGACTTGTTCACCTTCATGAGAAAACATATGTACTGTTTTTCTTTGGGCATGAGTTATTGTTTTGAGGACCCGTACAGACGACTCAGCTAGTAAGGACACCTCTTGCTCTACCAGTGGACTCCAGTTCAGTTTCCAGTGCTGTATCCAGTGGCTCACAATTGCCTCGAACTCTAGCCCCAGGGGACCCAACACCCTCTGCTGACCCCCTCAGGAACCCACACACATGTCATACATTGACACAAAGACACATGCATACACACAAATCAAAAGAAATCTTCAAAAGCATATTCATGAAAAATAAGTGATCACTTTTAGCTCCCTTTGTAATAATTAAAAAATAACATGAAGGATTTTATACTTAATCAATTGGTTCAGCTTCTAAAGCATTCCCAAACTTATCATGGCTCCTTGCACACTGCATTCATTTCAAACTCTAGCATGACTTTCCGAATGCCTCCAGTCTTGCTATATCATTTTTTACACATAACGTAGGCATTAGTTATGCCGAAGGAAATTCCATTCTGAAGTGAACTAAGTGTATTTATGATACTTTCTCTCTGCTTTTAATGTTTCTTCACTCTTGTTATCTCACTGAGCTATTGAGACTTGACTCAAACACCAGGTATGCTTTCTAGATGTCTGTGAGCGGAGATAAACTTCCATTCTCTGAGGTGTACTCAGGCAAACTCTGTAACAGGGAACATTTGGGAAAGGCTGGTAACATTTATTTTAGTAAATCTTATCATTCATTGGATTCCTTTATGTCATTGTCTTACTTATTTTGTTTCTAATCTCTCAATGTATTATATGCGATGTTTTAATTTACTCACTTGTCAATTAATTAACTTATTTAGTTATGTGTATGTATGATGATGGGGGCACATGCATTCCATTGTACCTGTGTGGAGGTCAGAGGACAACTTTGTGGAGTCATTTTTCTCCTTCCATTTCCACATGGGTTCAGGAAGTCAAATCAGGCCATGGGACTTGCTCTTCTAGTGGCAAGAGCTTCCCCCAAAGAGCCATCTGAATGACTACTAGTGTTCAGCCAATAAAAATAAAAATTTCACTTAACATTAAAAAGTTTCTGTATACACCTGAAACAGAAAAATAGATACTAACAACAAAGAGATATTTTGGAGAATCCAATATAACAAGCCATAGGGAAGATGCATAAGCACTCCAAAGAACTGGAGGATCTGGGAGAGGGGATCCAGGTTTAGTTTTAGTTTCAACTGACCATTTGGAAACTCCCCAGGGCTTTTTGTCCGTAAAATGAGGGTGATCACATCGATCACTTCCACTCTATCAGCTAAGACAGTCTGCATACAACTGCCCTATTATCTCATAAATGCCAGTTCTTCCTACAGACACAAATGCCTTGGGATGCTTGCGTCTGAAGAGTTGAATGTGTGATGGACTTCGGGTCCCTTTCAAAAGGGAAATGGAAGGCAATAGGGGTCTACGAGATCATTTATTTTGTTCACTTTCTTGCAGGAATTGCTCCTGAATTCAAGGCCTCTGTTGGAACTTCTCAGTACTCAGCAACTCAAAAGTGCTTCAACCTTCCTGCTGATTCACTTTGGCAAAATACTGACCCCACATTTCTAAACTAAAAGGTTGTCACTTTCAGGATAACCTCTCTGTTACCATTTTACAGATTTCATAAACAATGATTTTTCTTTGTGCAGCTCTTCTCCCATCCTTACACACAACATTTGGACACAGATACCATGCAATGGGTTGGAGTGGCCCACTGTGTTGGCACAATAAAACTATTCAAAATTCCCATGAAAGGGAGATGGTTAAAAATAGGGTTTTTTATCATCTTTGGCACAATTTAGTGAAAGCCCAAAGCCTGAAACACGTAAGAGTGCCGGTGCCAGCCACTATCTCAAGCCAAATGGACTTTAAGTAATATTAATGCATGTATTTAGCCTCAAAAAGAGTTAATGCTTAGGAGCGGAGCACAGAGTCACATAGGCTACTTTGAATATGTTCTGAGAATAGAAGAGTATCTAAGTAATCTGAGAAGACTGTGGAAAGAATCTGGAACCACAGGCAGCAGAGGCACACAACATGTGGATGCAAGTAAAGGTGACCCAGGAGAGCTAATTGTCACTAGGTTTCTCTTTTAATACTATAGATATTTAAAGAAGCCAGAATGCTGAAGACAAGATATTGCATGTGCATGTGTGTGTGTGTGTGTGTGTGTGTGTGTGTGTGTATTGTCGGTGATTCAGTATTAAGAAAATAAAAACAGAGACAAAAATGGAAACAAAAAATGGGGACAGTAGGGGAGTTTTCTAAGAGAAGTCAAATTTGCAAGGTTGTGAAGAAAATCTCTGTTTCACTCTGTCCCACTCTGTCCCACTCTGAACCCACATCTTATAAGGTAGTTTTACAGTGATCTTTCCATGGCTGTGGTGATTAGCATTTACCTTCAGATGAGATGTACGGCTGTTGCTAAATCCAGCAAGGTTTTTGATTATAGAAAATGACAAAAAAGCTGGGCAAGGTGACACACCTATAATCTCAGTGCTCCTGAAGCCATGACAAGAGGATCCCAAATTCCGGGGATTTCATAGTTATAGCTTGTCTCAGAAAGAACTAATAAAGTAACAGAGCAGAAAACTTCATAAAATGTTATAGTACTCTGTGCTGTTTTCTTTTAACATGACAATAACAAAAGTTGAGGTGATCTAGACCAGTGAGAAGGGTCAGCAGGAGAAGGTTCTGGTTGTGCAAGTCTGATGACCTGTGTTTGATACCCAGATCCCATGGTGGAAAGAAAGAACCGGGCCCCAACCTCAAAACTTTAAAACGAGCTATTAGCATGGTCTGTTTGCAGAGTGCCTTCGTGGCACATCCACAGCCCTGGGTTTGATCCTGAGCACCACATAAAACCAGGTGTCCTATTACCCCAGCACTTGGGACATAGAGGTAGGAGGCTCAGGAGACCAAGGTCAGTCTGAGCTATATAAGCCTATCTCAAAAAAATTAGGTGCTAGAGAGATGGCTCAGGGGTTAAAAGCACTTTCTGCTCTTGCAGAGGACCCACATTCAGCTCTCAGCATCCATATGGTCTGTAACTCTAGTTTCAGGTGATCCAAAACTCTTCCATGGCACCAGGCATGCATGTGGTATACATACATGCAGACACTCACACATAAGACAAAAATAGAATTTAAAAAAGTTCTTAAAAGTTAAAGTGATATTCACATCATATAAAAGCAATCATTGAAAGTTCAATTTGGTGTCATTTAGTTCTTTCCAATATTGACTCTAGGTGAAAAACGTTTTTCTCACATCAAAGAAATCCCACAACCTTACTGCAGTCACTTCTAGCTCCTTCTCTCCCTGCCAGTCACCACCAATATTTTTCCTGTCTCCGTGACTGGCCATTCTAGGTATTTGATATGAATGGAATCACAAACACTTGGCATTTAATGCCTGGTTTATTTCTGTTAGTAATTTGTTTGTGAGACTCATGAGTGTTGTATACACCATACACACACCATTACTTTTTATGACTTCACAATATTTCATTATATATATATTTGCCATTTGTCTGTTGATGGATATGTCTTTTTTTGTGTTTTGCTGATTCTGAATGGTGCCACTGTATTCATTTTTTGTTAGTGTTTTCCTTTGAACACTTGGTTTCATCCTGTTGAGTTTAAGTCCAGGAGAAGAATTGCTGGTGCAAACAGCAATTCTTTTTTAACTTTTTGAGGAACCATCCCACTGTTTTATAGCTTGGCTCACCATTTTGTGACATGCGGCTCTGTGGCATGTGTAAGAGGCTTCTGTCTCCACCTCCTCACAAATGCCGACTTTTCTTTTCTCCCTGTTTTTGTTTTGTTTATAAATATACCAATGAGGATGAACCATTCTCCCTTGTGCTTTGGATTTTCAACTCTCTAGTGATTAATTGTGCTGGGATGTGCTTATTGGCCATTTGTGTTTCTTCTTCTAGAGGAATTTCTATTCAAGACATCGGCCCGAGAGGTCAGAGAACAACGTTGGAGTCTGTTCTCTGTTTCCACTGTGGTTCCTGGGGACTGGATTCCAGGCAGCAGGCTTGTCCAGTGAGAAGTTTTACTCCCTGGGCTGCCATGCCAGCTGCTGTGTTCCTGTTGATGCACAATGGTGAGTCCCTTAGATATTCTACATACTGGAGTACCAGGGAATACGTGATTTACAATTGTTTTTGCCATTCTGTAGATGTTTCTTGATACAGAACTATTTTAAGTTTCAAGTATAGATTTAAAAAAAAAGTTATATTTTTTTTAAAAAAATTGTGAACATTCATGTGACTGTGTATGGCTTTGTGACTAGGAATACAGGTGACCAAGGAGGACAATGGTATCAGATGGCCCTGGAGCTGAAGCTGCAGGTGGTTGTGGGCTACCTAACATAGGTGATGGGAACTCACCTTAAGTCCTCTGAGAATAGCATGTTCTCTTAACTGCTGGGTCATCTCTTCAGCTCCCAAATATTTTAAATTTTGATTAAACCCATTAGACACAGTATGTTATGTAACACAAATTCTAAAAGGTCTTTTAATAAAAAACCCAGAACCAGATTGTAGATGAATTTCTAAATGGTCTTATTTAATAAAAAACACAGAGCCAAATATAAGGGTGAAAGTTTTGATCAGGGAAATAGGGAAAGCCACCAGCCAACCTTATCTGACCAACTATGCAGCTTCTAAATGCGAGTTACTTCCTGTCTACCCAAGCTTTATATGCCTTGCTTTTCTGCCCTCTCATTGGCTGTCTTAGCCCAGCTACCTCACTTCCTCTTCCTACACAGCTCTGTCACTTTCTGTCTGTCTGTACAGACCTCCAGGTCTCTATGGTTGGTACTGGGATTAAAGGTGTGTGTCACCACACTTGGCTCTGTTCCCTAGTGTGGCCTTGAACACACAGAGATCCTGCCTGCTAAGGGATTAAGGGCTTGTGCTGCTTGACTTCTTTGTTTCCTTAATCAAGTTTACTTAATTAAGTTTACTTACTGATCTCCAGGCAAGCTTTATTTATTAGCACACAAATAAAATATCACCACATTTCAGCACAAATGAAAAATCCCCACACCAGATATTGGGGAAATGTTGAAAGATCAGAGAGACAAAGGAACAAGCCACTATCACATCTCACCTCACCAGCTCCACAAATCCTCTGACTGAATGTCTCTGAGTCCTCACCCGAAAGGCTCCAACTGAAAAAGCCTCTAGCTGGAAGGGACGCTTCTGCCAAAAAGCCTTTAGTTCCTGTCTCCTCAAGCCTTATGTACCTTTCTCCACCCAGTCATCACTTCCTGGGATTAAAGGCGTATGTGCTTCCCAGTATTGTGATTAAAGATGTGTTCCACCACTGCCTGGCATCTATGTTTAACCTAGCGGCTTGTTCTCTCCTTTGATCTTCAGGTAAAATTTATTAGGGTATGCAATATATCACCACAATGTTATATCAAATATGCAATTTGTCATGTATTTATTATATTAAATATATATTTGTAGCTTTAGTTTTCTATTTAGGAATCTACTCTGTATGGTCACTTTCCTTGCTCTTGTGTCCAAATACATGCTAGAAAGCAGCTTAAGAATAGGTTTATTTTGACTTACAATTCATGGGGATGGACTCTTTCCTGGTTGCACTAAATTCACAATCAGGAAGCACAAAAGATAAATGGAGGCAAGCCATCAAACCTCAAGTCTCATCCCCAGTGACCCACTCCTTTCAGCAAAACTACATCCCCTGAAAGTTCTAGAACCTTCCAAAATGTTACCACCAGCTAGGGACCAAGTTTTCAAACACAGGAGTCCATAGGTGTTTTATTAACTATGGTTCTGATTCTCTAAAGAGCAGTACTGATAGAAATATGTATATATTTAGAGAGAGAAAGTCAACAATGACTGTCTTCTGATGGAATGGTCGAGGATCTGGTAGCTGTTCACTTCATGAGATGGGGTGTTCAGCATTGCCAAGTGGAATCCTACTTGTCTTCAGTCTACTTTGGAATCTGAAAAAGCAGATTCTGATAGCCATGAAAGACTGCCTCAGGAAGAGAACAGATGAGCTTTCTAATCTTCTACATTTATTTGATTTCATTAGATATAAGCTAATAACTCTAGTTATCTTTGATAAGGTTCAACTCCTATCTCTTGCATGGGAATAGCAGCTTCCCTTTCATGTGGACATCAGCATTTCCAGAACCATTTGTTGAAGAAATTATTTTTTCCACATTAACAGGCATCGGCAACTTTTCTAAATGAGTTGGTCGTGGATATATCAGTTTGCTTCTTGGACTTAATTCTGTGACTTTTCTATGCTTCTGTTTTTATTCTAGTATCATGATTTGAATTCTGTATCTTGGGCAGCATGTTTGGAAGCTAAGTGATTCTTCTAACTTGTTTTCCTCTCTCTCTCTCTCTCTCTCTCTCTCTCTCGTTATCTATCTATCTATCATATCTATCTATCTATCTATCTATCTATCTATCTATCTATCTATCTATCTATCTTTCTATCTCTCTATCCATCTATCCATTCTCTTTCTGTCTACCATCCCTATCTTAGCTGCCTTATATGTCTGCAGTCTGTTGCATTTTAATCTGAACATAAGGATAAGCTTTCCTCTGTAGGAAAGTTCTTGGAATTTTGACATGAAATGAATTGACTCTCCAGATTACTTTTGGAGGTTTTTCTCTCTTAATATTAAATCTAACAGCTTATGGACAGGTTATACCTTTTATCTTCCTTAGGTCTTTTAATTTTCTTTTGCAATGTTTCACAGTTTATAAGGAAATTGCCCTTTATTTCTTTGGTTAAATTTATTCCTAGCTATATTATTCTTTTGGATGGTATAGTAAATGGCATTGTTTTCTTGATCTTCTTTCCAGATTTTCTATATCTGGCATATAGAAGCACAATTGAATTTATTTTGCTCTTGGACTCTTATTCTTTTATTAACCGGTCTATTAACTCTGCCCACTATCTGTCCCAATATGCTTTCTGCTGCCGTGATAAAAACTATGAGGATATTTATGTATTTAGGAAAATGCATGTATGCACATATATAGATCTAGCAACAATAAATGAAAAGAAAACATGAATTTGAAAGCAAGGAGTTTTATGGGTGGGTTTGATGTGAAGAAAGAGAAAGGGAAATGATATAATTATACCATAAGCTCAAAAAAAAAGAGAAATAATTACAAAAATACCATGTCCAAAAGCACCTTGGGGAAGAAATAGTTTATTTCACCTTAAAGTTATAATCTCTCATAAAGGGAAGCCAGGGCAGGAATGTTGAGGCAGGAATTGAACTAGAAGCCATGGAAGAGTCATGCTTAGTGCCTTACTTTCATAGCTTGCTTGGGTCTTTCTTAACACTGAAACACCTTCCCAGGGGTGGCAGCACTTGCATGGGCCTGACCCTCCCTTATAAATCATTAATCAAGAAAATGCCCCCACAGACTTGTCTACAGGTAATACAATGGAGAAGTTTTCTCAGTCAAGGCACCTCTTCCCAAATGACTATAGCTTGTGTATAGCTGACCAAAAAAACTAACGAGTACACTGTCTAAAACAGTTCCTTGGGATTTGCTGTGTATGGGCTTATAGTATCTTTAAGCAATTATTTTTATATTCATACTGACTCATTTTCTTTCTTTTTTAACTAGATGATCTGATTAGAACTTTTAGTAGAGCCTTAAATAGCAGGGCTAAAAGTAGGCATGTGTGTTCGTCCTCATCTTAGAGGGTAAATTCATTGTACTACATTATTCTGTTATGTTAGTGTATTAAATGCTCATAGTTGAATACCATAGATTGAACAGCTTAAAAAATGGAATTATTGAGTGTGTGTGTGAGAGAGGGGTGGAGGGGAGACATAAACACACATACATACACACACATACACACACAGAGAGAGAGAGAGAGAGAGAGAGAGAGAGAGAGAGAGA
>CABHPH010000377.1:23401-40906 GCA_902168325.1 Peromyscus nudipes | reverse complement strand
GGCCAGGCACGGTGATACACACCTTTAATCCCAGAAAGCCACACCTTTAATCCCAGGGAGTGGTGGTAGAAAGCAGAAAGGTATATAAAGCGTGAGGACCAGAAACTAGAGGCATTTGCCCTGGAGAAACAATTGGCCTGGTTAAGCATTCAGGCTTTTGAGCAGCAGTTCAGTTGAGACCCATTCTGGATGAGGGCTCGGGGCATCCAGTCTGAGGAAACAAGATCAGCTGAGAAGTTGGCCAGGTGAGGTTAGCTGTGGTTTGTTCTGTCTCTCTGACCTTCCAGTGTTCACCCCAATACCTGGCCCAGGTTTGATTTTATTAATAAGACCTTCTAAGATTCATGCTACATAGGACCCAAGTCTATGTCTAAAATTCATGTATTTTTCTCATACACCTTACACAAACAGCTGATAAGTAGTTTTAGATGATGCTATTCCTGCGTATATGTGACCTGTCATGAGGTGGTGTGGATAATTTTCCACTTATAGTATATTACAGTGCTCCTAAATAAAGTTTGCACTTTACAGGATTCGGGATACTATATTTTTAGATTTAAGGATATATGTAACACCAGGGCCTCAGTCTCAAACTACTGTTTAGAAAACCGTTTCCCACCTTGATTAAGATAATTAATGTGGTAGATTTTATTACTCTCTGCAAGTGTTTCTGTCCCATCTTGTGAGAGGATTATACATGACCTCTCATTGATGTCGCCTGTGGCCCTGTGAGTTGTTTCAGTCAATAAAACGATTGGGGTATCAATGGGCACTATCCCCAAGCAGACGCTGTAAGAGCCAGTGAAACATGCTTGGCTGTGATCCGGGCACTGAGAAGGCTGAGATGAGAAAATGTGAGTTTAAAGTAAGTCTGAGCTACATAGATCCTTAAGAAGGGAAGGGGAGAGGAGGTGAGGAAAGGGAGAGACAGGAAAGAAGAGAAAGAAAATAAGAAATGGAGCGGAGGAGAGAGGAAAATGGGGGGAAAGGTGGAAGAGACAGAGATGAGGAAAGGAGAAAACCCCAACCGTAAAAGAGGGGAACAGGTGATGCTGCTGCTGCTCTTTGACCTCTGGGTTGAGAGCACATCCCTAACAGGATCCATCCCTGTATCTTCAACCACACAGTTCACTGTAGTGTGAAGGAGAAATGAACCACTGGCATGATGAGACATGGAGGTGAGGGGATGGTTGATGATTACCGCAGTATGACCTGACCCTGTTTAGTAAATAAAGGGACTAATAACGAAAGGCAGATTGTGAAGTTTTCTGGTTGATTAGCCCTCGGGTTTTTGGTGTGGGAGCAGAATGAGTATTGGGGAGAAAAGACATGAAAGAGCTCTTTGGTTCAGTAAGGCAGGTGATTTGATGTTGGAGTAGAACATGCATATATCCAGGTAGTAAACCTGTTTTCCTGCCTGGGCTAGAAAAATCCATAGAGACAGGGCTGTGTTTTCCTGTGTGAGACACAGAAAAGGATAACAAGTACTTAAGGACTCAATTAATTAGATAACTCATCTCAAAAAATGCATACAAATGTGCTTTTGCAAATATTCAAAAAGAATTCTCAATATATTACATTCATCTCTTGCAAGTACTGTGTATGCCAACCCAAAAGGATACACCACATTTAATGAGACTTAGGAAGTATAAGACTAAGAAAAAAAACTGTGGATACTTACACTTATCTACTGACTCAGAAACATTAGACAACACAGGAGGGGAGAGAAGACACAAATAATGATTTTGCTGTCAAATTACTGTGTAGAAAATCTAAAAACAAGATCGAAACCTACTAGACCTAATTGGAGAGTTTAAGAATATAGTTTAGTAGATATTAGTGGATACGTATTAGGCACTTTTCCAAGTGTTAGAATTAGCAACTTCAGGCTGAGATGTAGCTTAGGCATAGAGTGCTTGCATGACTGAATTCACAGGAGGAGACCCTGAGTTCAATTCCCAACACTACAAAAATACTAAGTATCAGAATTAGTCATAATCCTGTGAATTCAGAACAAAAACTGCAATGGTTGACATATGGGTGTGATTTCAAAGGTATTTTTTTAAAAGTCAGAAAAAAAACATTGAAATGGAAATGGATGCTAAACATGGGATTTCACAAATAAAAACGTCTCTCTTAATTTCCTGCCAGCTGATGAGGTGAAGAAACTCACAATGAAAGATGGTGAACCATTGTAACATTTGGGGGGCCAAGTCTTCTGATTACTCAGCAAAAGACTGGGAAACAGCATACATGTTAATTGTGCGTTTGTTTTTTTTTTTTAAGATCAGTTGTTTTTGGCAAGAAGTAGAAGAAGGTATGATAGGGAACTGGCCAGCTGGCAAATGAGCAGGGACAAAGAGAAAGAGGCTTGGAGGTGGGACTTCACAAGGTTGGGAAGACCAACTATTTAGACTCCTCATAGAGTAAGGAGTACTGTCCCATATGTTTTACTTTGTAACAAAGGCTTCTTATACTCCAGCTTTCCAACAAAGCCGAGGGATAAGAGTTTGCATAGATTCAACATATCTTTCAGTAAGTTCGGAAAGATTTCTTTGCAAGAATTCAAACAAATGACCCAGAGGTGTCCTACCATGAAAAGCCTGGCATGTGCAAACATGTGGGATAGAGTTCATAGGAGCACTTTGAGTTTTATGATACAAAATGCTGTGTATATGTGCAAAACATTCTCACACTCCTTGGGCTCAAGATGGCTGCCTAAGGCAAATTCATGAACCTATTTTTCCGTTGCCAGATTTCTTTGATCATTTTTGTTAATGATTCAGGTAAATCTCTAAACAGGGGGAGGGGGCAGGGGAGTATAATGAAATGAAGTGTTGGCAAATCTTCTAATTCAAGAGTGCTGGATATCTATGTTTCCTGAGAACACACCTGTTACTTCCTTAACACTGTTCTTCCATGGAACAAAGCTCAGGGAATTTTAGCAGAAAGTTAGAAAGAGGTGATTACAAATGGTGAAAAATACAAAGTTCTACCCTGAGGGCATAAGAGAGTGATCAGAAATTGGTAGACCACATATCAGAGAAGTTGTGGCTTATGTGACTGACACTTCAACCACCAGGCTGCTGGTGCTAGTACAATAGGCTCATACCTTTCCCATGCAAATGTCTTAGGGGCACATGGCCAGTTCGCATTTTATCCTGAAGATGAAGCTCCACACCTTCAAAAAGGTTGAATTCGTACAGGGACTCTTCTCTGATCACAGTTGGATTAATTTTGAGATCAGTTATATTAGCAGATATCTAAGGAAATCTGAAATGTATGGAAGCTGAAGAAACAGAAAATATTTTAGAATGAAAATATAAAAATACATGTCAGTTTTCCAAATGGAATGGTTTAACATTCTTCTGAATGAGATCTACTGTTGAAGACTTGAACACAGTATAAAAAGGGAACATTTGGAATATTTTCTATCCAGAGAACCAGGATAATTGAAAGTGTCATACTCCATACCTGATCTCTGTAGAGAGCTGAAAAAGGAGAAGAACATATCAAAATGAGAAAAATATTTGAACACACACTTCTCAGAAGCACATAAATGATTCTCAATATCACTAGTTACCAGCAAATGCAAATTAAATCACAATGAACCATAATGATACACTTGCCAAAAATAGCTGGTGTTAAAATGTCCAAGCATGTGGTATGGGCAAGTATATAAGAGGTACCAAAACTTCAGAGCTTCACTGGAAGAGAATACAAAAATGATGCAGACTCTCTTGAAAACAGAGTTAAAATGATTTCACTTAATTCTATCGTAAGTACTTAGCCAAGAATCTCTAAAATGGGTATTTAAAAGGGCTGTGTAAGCATTTATATCAGTATTATTTGTAATAACACAAAGCCAACATGATCCAGAATAGACACTGGCAAATTGTGGTATATCTGTGCCCTGGAATACTAGTTGGCAATTAACATGAACAAAATAAATTACACTCCAATTAGTGTATGAGACATTATAAATGTAGTGCCAACAGAAAGATGTCAATGACAACAGAATTACCTCTAAGTGGGATTCCGTTTCTGAGGATTGACAGTGTAGTTGAGTGGTTACCTGGTTGTATGACAGAAAGAGAGACTTTCAAAGATTGTTAAAGGCTGTGTCTTGACTGTGACTGTCTCTGGGCACAAAGCATGACAGTTCCCCTCCAACAGACTCCTGTGGCTTTTTCAGTGTTTCTTTTCATGTAGAATTCCGCATGGATGAAGCCAGTGAAATGTGGCTTCAGTTGTAGTCACATCTGATCGACTCAAAGCTAGGGAAGATTCGTGGATCTTTTCTGTGACCCTTTGAATCAAGCTCTCTGGACTCAACATGTTTTTAATCTCTTTTAATAATTAACTTCTCTTTAAAGGTATTGAACCATGATTCAGTTTTGAACCTTTGGAAGCACTTGGCTCAACTTAACACAAAGACATAACAAGTGCACATATTTTATGTAGCTTTTTATGATTATCTTTTAAATGGGATTTTATCTATTTATCTATTTATTTATTTATTTATTTAATTTACTTGTGTGTGTGTGTGTGTGTGTGTGTGTGTGTGTGTGTGTGTGTGTGCAGTGCTGGTATAAGGCAGAAGAGGGAGTGGATCTCCTGGAGTTTGTGCTAGCCTATATTCTTCCCCCATTTTGAGCTAGCAGACCTTTAAACATGTATTTTTTTTTAATGGACCATTCAGTGATGAAATACTTATTTCCTTTCTTCCTAGAAATAAGTTTTTTCTATGAATCCTGAGAAGCTTTTCTATTAAATGACTCTAATCTTTTGTATATAGATCTGTAATTGAGGAAAAATCTATTTTGTTTTCTGCGTTTCTTCAGATCCTTTGTCCAGCACATCCAGGGCTGTAGAGGACTACTCCATGTCACTTTAAACAAGGTCATTCCAGTTTTCCTTAGCTTCCTCATCTTCTGAGTGCATTCATTCTCATTCTTCCTGGGCGTTCTCTGTACCCGTGTACCAGTCGGCATACATGCCTGAATGGCCAATAACTCACGTTAGCGGCTGTTGATGTGGTAGACTAATTATGCATACAGTTTTATTACAGTATCCCAATAATCTTCAGAGATTCCTTAATAACCACATTATTTCTATGAAATCCTCAGTAGGAGAGTTCCTTGTTAATGATGATTAGACTGGTATCATGTAGGGCATATTTTATAGAAGCTTCATAGGTTAAAGGAAAACCAGACGCTCCTTTGAGATTAAGGGTAATTTAGAGATGGTGCGACGAGAGAGACTCCTCTTCAATCTTCCCTGGAAGCTTTGTTAAGAGAGAAATCTTTTCCCATTATCCAGGTATCAACTTGGAAAAAATATTTCCATTTTGTAGTTAAAGCAATAGAAGTATAGAGTGCTTCATGAAAACCACTAACTTTCTTCAGCCAAGGAATAATTTATACAGCAAGATTTCAATACGAGTTTGGCCACTTTAAAATTTAATGTGTTTCCTGAAATGTAAGATGCATCCTCTATAACAATCTCAAAAAAAAAAACCCTAAAAGATTAAAAGACATTTTAATTAGGTCAATACCTGTGTGTCTTTGTGTAGATAGGTGCACATAAATTCTGGTACTGATAAAGGCCAGAAAAGGGCATCAGATCCCCTGGAACTGGAGTTACAGGTAGTTGTGCGTCACCCAATATATATGTTGGGAAAAGAATGTAGGTCCTCATCAAGGCCAGTGCCTGCTCTTAACCACTGAGCTATCTTCAGCTTCAAAATCTTTTATTTATTTATTCTTTAAAAATAAATTAGTTGGGGAAAGTGGTTTTTTTCTAAATAAATACAAAAACAAGCAGAACGTTGTCATGGGAAAATGTCATGTATCCATCCATCAAATTTAACATTTATCAAAGTTCTGACATTAACGCTTACTCCTGATCTTCCTTGTCTTCTTGTTTTCTCTTCAGGTGGTTCTCACATACCATGTCTTTTTACTCCTCTATACTGTCGCTGAACCTATAAAGAGTAACCCTTGCTGTCATCACAACATGGATTTGCTGCACCTGAAGAAGTGACAGGTTTTAGTCTAGAGCAGTGGTTCTCAACCTGTGGGTTTCGACCCCTCTGGGGTTTGAACGACCTTTTCGCAGAGGTTGCCTGCCTATGACCATGGGAAAACACAGATGTTTACATTAGGATTCATAACAGTAGCAAAATTACAGCTATGGGGTAGCAAGGAAAATAGTTGTATGGTTGGGGTCACCACAGCATGAGGAACTGTATCAAAGGGTTGCAGCATTAGGAAGGGTGAGAGCTAGGGCTCTAGAGTATCTTCAAAATACTTGCTGAAATTTGCTCAAATCAGAATTGAGAGCACACATACTTTATTTACTTGTTGAGAAGTGGACTTGTGTTTTTCCTTCCTTTTTTTTGTAATTCAGATTACTCTTCTGTTCTTTTTTGTTCCATATTTTCTGTGTTAAAGGGGAATGCTAACAATTTCTACAGGCTTAACTTTCCTTTCCAGGAAAACCACGCTAAGTGGCTTTGGTATGCTTCCCACAGACTGCCTGCTCCATTTTCAAAGATGCAGAGCCTGGTAACTTTCAGGTACAGAAAACCTCCATTACCTTCCTTGCCAATGTTTCCATCCCTGACAATCACTGCCCAACTGAATGAATTAATCAACTGTTGCAAAATGGTGGTTTTGCTAACTCAGTCATCATCTGCATGCATTAGCTTACATTTCTTTTGGAAGGTGGAGATTCATCCCATCAAAATCTTTTATTTGTTGTCAATTATAGTGTACGTAGGAGATGAGAGTAAAGACCAACATTCAATTTTCTCTTTAAGGATTGGTGTCCTAGATATCTATCTACTCTCTCTCTCTCTCTCTCTCTCTCTCTCTCTCTCTCTCTCTCTCTCTCTCTCTCTCTGTTCCTTCTCTCTTTCTCCCATTCTTTTTCTCTCTCCCATAAACTGATAATGAAATTGTAGACTTTTACATACTCAATATATTTAAATAAATTATTCTTTTTGATTCATAAAGAAGGGAAAACCTTCAGGTATCTTCTTTGTCCCTTAGCCTCAATTCTTATTAATCTTTGATTACTTTAATTTTTTCTTGCATAAGATGTTTTAAACTCATCATGTGTGTTTCCCCTTTCACCTCTGGAATTAGCAGTCCCTCTGAAGTGGAGCGTGGGATTTAGAGAATAAAATACACATCTTAGTAATGTTCATTGCTGTGAGGTAATCATTGAATCTAGACTCTTTAAAGCACAGAGTAAAGTATCATTTCAATAAAACACATGATTATAGACACATTTCTAATATACATAATTTTATTCAACTAAAATCTTGCACGAAGAATTTTAGTTACTTAATTTTATGTTGGCAGTTTGGCTTTGTGCTAAAACGTAGTGCTCTTTGCAACACTATGGAGATGTGATGGGAATTAGTACAATGCACTTCTCGTTGGGTCTAGAAGTCTGTTTCTAGGAGAAAAGATGGAATAAAAAAGGAAATGACAGGGACCATGAATGCATGCAGGCACTCTTTCTCCTTCCCTTCTCTCCCCCACTCCCTGCCTGTCATGAGGTGAGCTGCTTTGCTTTGCCTTCTCTTCCCCACCAACATGTTCTACCTCACCTTGGTGTGGTGCAGAGGTGAGGATAGGTGTGTGTTGGGGGGGCGGCCATAAGGTAAAGAGTCAAGGACTATGGATTAAAACCAAGAGCCAAAATAACTCTTTCCTCTTGTTAAGTGGTTTTTGTTCAGATATTTTGTCATAATAACAAAATATAACAAAGAAGTAAAAGAATGCATAATAAGATATGGTTGGTATAATCCAGCTTTCTTCTCTGGTTCCTCTAGTCTAGGCCTCTTAGAATAGACAAATTCTAGCTGTTTTGTTAGATAATAATTATTTTAATGCTCTGATCATCTTCTGAATAATAAATACATGCTGTTATAGCTTTCTTATATTTAAGGTTTTTCAGCATGTTCCTTTTACTATGTGAATGCTATACTTTTCAAGCTAAAATACACAAATTATTAACATTTTGGGGGAATCATGATAAACTCATATTAACAGAAAATGAGATACTTTGGGCTATAAGTCTTCCTATTCAAAAAATTGTATATTATTCTTTTTACATTGGTGTTTGCATCGGTTAAAGGCTGCTTTTGCATATTTTGGAAATGTTTTTAACATTTTCTTCAATCTTTTGCATATTTTTCTGGGATTAAGTAGAACTGTTTCATCACCTTGTTTTATTAAGGTGGATATCTTTGAAGTCTACCTTCTTGGTGATTTGTGTTTCACAGACAGGATGATTCTCTTAGCCTCTTAGAGTTATGTAATCATGGTACTTTGCAAGTACCTTTGCCTCATGCTGGAGACCCACCCAGGACCTTGCATTTGCCAAGCAGGCTGTCTACCATTGAGCTGAATCTCAAGCCAGTTTCTTAGTTTTAGTGATGTGGTCTCCATTGATTTGTACTGATAGAAAAGCACATTATCATCCGCACACAGAAACAACCATTGTGTGTTGTTTACAATTGTACATTTGTGTGTGTGTGTGTGTGCGCGTGCTTCACTGCTAGCAACTAACTCCACACTGTTACAGAGAGGAGGCAATGAAGTGTAACCTTTTCCTTCTCAACACTTTCGTTACTATAATAATTCTTAATTCAATAAGATGCTAATTTGAGGATTGTTTGGGAAGTGCTCAACTATTTGTATCCTATTGTTTCTGTGAAGCACCAGGATGATTTAAAAATTTTTGTCAAATGCCTTATTTGTCACCAGGAACATAAAAAAAATACCACTTTCCCTTCAATTGGTTAAAAATAGTGAATTAGGGCAGGAGAGATGGCTCAGCCATTGAGAGCACTGGGTGCTCTTCTAGAGGATCCAGGTTCGATTCCTAACACCCTCAACTGTCTGTAAGTCTACTTCCAGGGATATTCAACAAAAATAATTTTATGGTTGGGGGTCACCACAAAATGAGGAACTATATTAAAAGGTTGCAACATTAGCAAAGTTGAGAACCACTGCTTTAGAGATTTTATCTTATAAATCATAGAGTTAGGTGACAATTATCCAGGGCGTTCTTATTGTGTGTTTGAGTATTACTAATGCCATTCTCAACCACTTTATATCCATCCGTTTTGCTTCTGTTTTAAAGAGGTGGCTTTTCCTGTGGTTTGGGAGTCTCTCATCTGAAGCCTATGGGGCAAGGCAGCCTGTTCAGTTTTGCAGTGTTGACTGGGAGAAACTGAAAAATGGCCTATTGTTTTCCCTGTTTTCAGGGCTCAGCATCTGGGAAGAGCCTAGACCGCAGCTTCACAATGCAGTGAGAAAGCTTATAGCCTCACCATAGCCTCACCTCCCAACAAGCCCATCTTCTGTTTTTTCCAGTGGTAGTATTTCCTGGGGTCCGCATCTTCACTTTACATTGCACACTAATCTCTCTCCAAGTCACCCCCAACATTCATTGTGGTTTCTCTCTACTATGCACCTCCCCCCCCGCCCCCCCCCCCCCCCCCCCCGCCCCGAGGTGCTGTCTTCCTGCAAAGAAACTTGAGTTGAATTTAAGCTTCTAAATGCACAGAACATGAAAGGAGTCTGTACTCCTTTGCTGATAGTTTTAAACCATAAATTCTGTTCCCACCCAAAAGTGGAGTATCAAATGCTGGTGATTTCTTGGTAGCCAAACCCAGAACCCAGTGTCTCAAGGCAGTCTTGTTGGTTCATCTGGTGTTTGAGCCTGATACTGTTGCAGGGGGTGATGCCTCTCAGTCTCAGGCACAGTCCTGATTGGCTGATCCACGAGGATCATCTTGCAGGATTTTCAGGATGCAGGAAAGGTCAGCTGCCAAGATTAACTCTGTCTCTTAGGGCTCTTCTCCACAGAGCTGCTCTGCATGAGAAAGTAGGTGAGCTCGGTAGTGCAGAAGGCCAGTCAAAAGAACAAGCGCCTCAGAATTCTGTGTTTGCACACCATGGGGTTGCTGAAGGTGACCCAGAAGCCAGTAAACAGAACAATGGCACCCAAACTGTGTAAGCCTCATATTTACTCTTGGAGGTGGTTTGAGAAAGTGATTGTCTCTGAATGATGTATAGAAATCAACTACTCTTAAATACAACTACTCTCTGAAATGTTCATTTTAGAGTCGGATAAAGCCCAGAAGCAGTTCTTCTAGATTAAGGATGAATTTTTACAGAAGCACTAAACCACTTTATAAATTGTACACGTGTATGTGTGTGTGTATTTATTTAAAAATGTCTCATTATATACCACCCTCTTAAAATTATTAGAGATTCAGTTGGAGAGAGATTATATTAAGGGTGCCTTCCAAAAAAATTATTCTAAAACACTGTGTGATGGTTTAGGCCATTCAGTGTAGGTGGGTGGTCCTTAGACTGGGTTCTTAGGCACATATCACAGTGATGGTATTGATTTTATTAGCCAGTTAAGTCTACCTTTACAATATAGAATTAGATAGTTATTCTGTGGAGTGGGTAGGCAATAAAGGAGCTAAGAAAGAAACCAAAATGAGTAGATTTTAAACAAAACAACTGCAAAAGTGCTCTGATTGTTTAGTCTTTGAATTCCAGTGAGAAACTACCAGGCTTCTCAATGTTCTTGGGCTTCGTTTGAAAAGAGGTGATATTGTCTTTTTCTTCAAAAACTTAGCTGTTGTTTTCATGGTAGAAAATCCTAGTGTGTTGGGGGGAGGTTTTTGAAGGCTCCTTTAGAAGAAGATGAAGGTATAAAAGGCTTTTCAGGGGACTGTGGGAAGGCTGGACTTGCCTGGAGATGGAATTTGGAGCACAATGGTTCCTTGAGCAAACTGTCAGTCAGTTTTCTAGGTGGAATTTAAATAACTCCATTGTTTTCTAAGAATTCCTACTTTGTCCATTCTGTTGTCAGAATTACCACCCCATTGATGCCCTTCTAAAGCGTTTACTTTTAAGATTCTTCATTGAGTATTATATTGGTCTATAGGAGACTTCACTTGTTCATTGAAATAATGGGACCTCTAAGTAAGAATTCAGGGTCAAGGAATTTAGTTTTACTTTTCAGAGGGCAAACTCCAAACTATAAATCCACTTTAAAAATTAATAAGACATCTTGCCAAGGCAAAATAAAAGTCCCACAAAGTAAAAATTAGTCTTAAAAAGTGAGTACTATGACACACAGACAAATAAAATAATGACTTTGCTTCTCTTTAGTATTTCAGACATGTTTAATAGCCAACAAGGAAAGACACATCAGGCGTTATTATAGTTGTACTATATCTCTAGGACAAAATATCTGTGTCCAATTAAGTAATAAATTTGAAATTTTAAGGAGAAGTCAGGAAATGGTGCAAGCCTGGAGTGGAGCAGGCAGGTGAGAGAGAGAGAGACAGAGAGAGAGAGAAAAAGAGAGACAGACAGAGAGACAGAGACAGAGAGAGATAGAAACAAAGACAGAAACACAGAGAAAAGATCACCTTTGAACTCCTTATTATTGTCTATACATATTTTATGTCATTTTATTTAATGCTCTAACAGCCCTGTAAAATGTGGAGTGTGCTTATCCTTATTTTATAGGTGGAAATATGTTTATGAATGTGAAATATTTTCCCCAAGTCTACACTTACAGTAAGTAAGCAAGATGGCCAAATCATCCATAGAGATAGGAGGGGTTACTTATCCAGTAGGATTGAATGTCTTGAGAGCTATAGTCTTCCCTGGCAGTCCACAGATATAAAAGCCTGCATTAACTAATACATTTATTATTAATATATTTGAAAACATTATTTGCAGCATCCATTTTGCATAAATATTTTCATGGTACATATATTAATCTTGCATAACAAATGACATGTAGAACAAGGGACATTATTTACAAATTGTGCCATCTTGACACCTCTGATAGAAGCTTCATACCCCACCAGAAGTGAGGCCACCTCCCTGAAAACCAGATAGGCCACCACCCCCACCCCAAGCCACTGGTGCTTGCCCAGTATAACCCCAACTGTGTCTCCTCTCCTTTGTCACTATACCCAGGCCCACACCTCTGACAGAAGACTTCTACTTCACCAGAGGCCAGACCAGCATCCTGAACCCCAGAGACCAGGCTAGCTCCCTGAAATCAAGGCAGAAGCCTCCTACCCCACCAGAAGCCAGGCAAGCATCCTGAACTCCAGAAAACCCCTGGCCAGATCAGAGGTCATGCACATTGCCAGAACTCCAGTCCCCAGTTTGGGCGAACTCCAGAAAACCCCTGGCCAGATCAGAGGCCATGCACATTGCCAGAACTCCAGTCCCCAATTTGGGCAGCCACCCTCTGCTGGACCAGAAGCCATCAAGGCCATCAGAAGTCTAGTCCCTAGCTGGGACAGAGACCCTCTATTCAACCGTAGGCCACTCCAGCCAGAAGACCAGAAAGGAAACAGAAACCAAGGGAGAAAACATCCGTCCAACAAAGACAAACCCAGAAATCAGCACCTAGATCTGTAATCATTGCAAATGCAGATGTCTAAACATCAGTGTAAGAACACAATCAACAACAGTCAGGGTAATATGTCAACACCAGAGCCCATCCACACCCTTACAGCAAGCCTTGAATATTCCAACACAGATGAAGCACAAGAAAATTACCTTAAAACCAACTTTATGATGATGATAGAGGTCATTAAAAAGGAAATGAATAAATCCCTTAAAGAGGTCGAGGAAAAGACAGTGAAAAAAATTGGAGGAAATCAATAAATCTCTTAAAGGATGTCAAGAAAGCCAAGAAAAAAAAATGAAGAGTTGAAGGAAACAAGATCTGAAAATAGAAATAGGAGTAATGAAAAAAACACAAACTGATGGAATTCTGGAAATGGAAAATCTAGGTAAGTGGAACAGGAACTACAGACACAGCCATCACCAGCAGAATACAAGAGATGGAAGAGAGAATCTCAGGTGTAGACGATATGATAGAAGAAAATAGATACATTGGTTAAAGAAAATGTTAAATCTAAAAAATTCCCGACACAAAATATACAAGAAGTCTGTGTCACAATGAAAAGACCAAACCTAAGAATCATTGAAGTAGAAGGAGAAGAATCCCAGCTCAAAGACCCAGAAAATATTTTTAACAAATTCATACAAGAAAATTTCCCTAACCCAAAGAAGGACATGCCTATAAAGGGACAAGAAGGTCACAGAACACCAAATAGACTAGGACAGAAAGAAAGTCCCCTTGCCACACAATAATCAAAACACTAAACATACAGAACAAATAAAAATACTAAAAGCTGCAAGGGAAAAAGGCCAAGTAACATATAAAGGCAGACCTATTAGAAATGCATCCGACTTTTCAATAGAAGACTCTAAAAGCCAGAAGGGCCTGGACAGATGTGCTGCAGACTCAAAAGAGATCACAGATGCCAACCCAGACTACTATACCCAACAAAATTTTAAATTTTCATAGATGGAGAAAAGATTTTGCACAATAAAGTCAAATTTAAAGAATATCTATCCACAAATCCAGAAGGTACTAGAAGAAATCCAATGAGGTTATCTACACCCACAAAAACACAGGAAATAAATAATCTCACACCAGCATAATCCACAGAAGAACACACACACACACACACACACACACACACAACCACCACCACCAACTACCACAAAGTAGCAGGAATTAACAGTCATTGGTCACTGATATCTCTCAGTATCAATGGACTCAATTCCCCAATAGAAAGACAATGGTTAACTGGTTGCAAAAATAAGACGCATCCTTCTGTGGCATACAAGAAACACACCTCACCATCAAAGACAGACAATATCTCAAAGTAGAAGTTTGGAAAAAGATTTTGTAAGCAAATGTCCTAAGAAACAAGCTGGTATAACTATTCTAATATCTAACAAAATAAACTTCAAACCAAAGTTAATCAAGAGATGGGGAAGGACACTTCATACTCACTAAGGAAAAATCCACCAAGATGACACTTCAATTCTCAATATCTGTGCTCTAAATGCAAGGGCACCCACATTTGTAAAAGAAACAAATTGTGCCAACTCATTTAATTATATGCATGCATGTATATGAGTATGAATTTGACTGTCTGCAGATCTACCTACCCTTTGGGATGAATACATAGAAGAAGTAAAAGAAATTACCTGATGACCCAGTGAAAAAAAGTTTTGATCCTGCTTTGAGTTTCCAGAAAACAGAAACTCTCCATTCTCTCAGCAATGGGTGTGTGCCTGCCCTAGATATTCTAGGCAAATAATCTTTAGGAAGTTGAGGAAGCCAAACTGTATTCTCAGCTTATGGAAAGTTTAAAAATTCACATTTATTTATTTGTGTATTTGTATTCTGTGTACATGCATACATGTGGAGGTCAGAGTACAAATGTCAGTTTTTCCACCTACCATGTGGGCTCTATGATTGAACTCAGTTCTTCAGCATTGGTGGCAATCACTTTAACCTACTGAATCATCTTGTCATCCCCTAAAAGTGTTTATTTTTTAAAAAATCATGTAGTATTGGATCTTGTCATTTTTTCTGTTTGAATAGGTATGAACATGAAATTTTTATTCATTGTCTTATTTAAGGTTACCAGGAGGATATTGTGGACCCACTCACTACCCATCTTCTTCATATGGCTGATGCAACAATCAGACACACCACCTTCTTAAGACATCTGGAACTTGATCGTGGATTTCACTTCGTGGACTTCGGCCACCATGTTTTCATTGTGTGTTAGCAGGGAAGGGAGCCTGCCAGCCTTGTTTAGGCCTGGGCCCGGGATAAGTGGGATCTGCTTGATGAGGCATTGCCTCTCCTAGTACAGGATGTTGTTGGAAAGTTTACTGCTCATGGCTGCTCATGGCTGCTCATGTCTGCTCAAGCTGCTAAAACTGGGAAAGAGAGGGCAATTTTAGAAGCTAGATAAGCTTTATGTGGTTATAGTTGTTTTATACTATGTTCGTGTACATATAATTTGAGGGTCTTATGTGAGATAACAGTTAAACCTTTTATCAGTGTTAGTAAAGATGCTTCTGGAGTGGAATATAAATGAATCTAGGCGACAAGGTCAAACCTATGTCATATGACATCACAACGTGGCTGTGTGCATCCTGCCTTCCCCTGAGCATTATTTCTGATATGTGAGAAAAGAAGCCCCTCCATGACACAGAAAATTACAGGGTAGGGTGAAAGCTGTATTTTATGTTCTTCAAGGAGCCCTGGGTGAAGAACTTGTAACTTTATCCCCAATAAAACTTGAAGGGAAGCTCACAACTAGCTCAGGCAATTCAAACTTGTTTTGGGAACGGTACTTACCCCTTCACTGTTTTGACAATAGTTAAAAATACCACCTAGATGTACAATTAATCTAGATTCTGTGTGTTTATATGTCAATATAATTAAGTTTATTCCATAGGAAATAGACCTGTGAAAAGATACCCAAAGGGTGACATAGAAGAAGATTAGAATAAAGGGAAAGTCCCATTTCCTGGCTCTGTGGTCTGGCAGCAGGGGTCACTGAATGCCACTTCTTTTACTGTTTGTCACTCAAATGCCACTCTGAAGAATGCCATTGGAAGACCTGCTTTTCTGTGCTGGGAAAAATCATCCCAACGATCAACTGCTGCTCCAGGCTGTAATTCCTCATTTATTTTCGTCAAATAAATCTATGCAAGATGGCCATGGATACTTTATGGTGTTTTTACGTGTGTGTGTGTGTGTGTGTGTGTGTGTGTGTGTGTGTGTGTGTTTGTGTTTAGGTCAGAGTTCAACCTCGGTTTGTTCCTTTCTATTTCCAGCGTGTATTCCTGGAACCTGGAACTTACTGAGTAGGCCAGGCTACCTGGACAGCAAGCTCCATGGACTTTCTCTGCCTACCCAGAAATGGGACTATAAGCATATACCACCTAGTTTGTTTTATTTAAGTGGGTTCTGGGGATTGACCTCAGATCCTTATGTTCATACAACATACACATTACCAACTGAGCTATCTATGGACCCCCTGCATTATAATTTTTAAACAAAATTTTTAATGAAAATTCCATATTTAGTTCCTGACAGAAAGTAGATGATTTTATGAGTTAACTTTCTTGGTATGATCAACTTGCACATCTGGAATTTGGCAAGCCTGTAGAGAACTATCTTCTCACTCTGGTAAAGAATAATGAAGGAAGTTTTAGTGCAGACAGTCATTGCCTCTCAGGTAGTAGGAAAGATAAGGATAAATATCCTGCAGAAGTTGAAAAAACACTTACACTATTCCACGTCTGCTGGTCATGATCAGTGAAGTGGTCTATTGAAGAGATGGGTAAACATACTGTCATTGTGCCAATAGCATTTGTTCTGAGTCTACCCAGGACCCTTATATTTGCTCTTTCCATGTCCTCTCCATTCTTTGTCATCTTTGAAAAGCTTAGCTCAAATGTCCTTTCCACAGGAAAGTTTTCCTGGTCAGTGCTTTCAACAACATGTTTCTTTACCAGAATGGTTGGCAGTTTCTATCCATAGCTTCACGTTTTTATGTGATTGTAAACCATTGCTCCCTCTGACAGTGTAGGGCTATGAGAACATAGGCCATGGTTTGCTTCCTATTTATCCGTGTTGCCTCATGTGATGGCCTAATGCAGAGCAGCCCCTAGAAGATCAATTCAATGCTAATGTAACAGATTTTTTTACAAATAACTCTTGTATCCATCTTTTCTGCAACTAATAGGCCTTTTATCCAGTTTCATTTTTACTCCTTTATTCTTCCTTTTTACCTTCCTTCCATTTTCAGGCACTGATAGAATACTCTCAATGGATTTTCTCAAAGGGTAGAGGTTGAGGATATCTTCAAGTAGAGGTCTCCTTTTCCTGGAAGTGGTTCTGCAGACCTGTAATGTGAGCACCTGGGAGGCTAAAGCAGAAGGACTGCAAGTTCAAGGCTATCTTGAGCTATCTGCAAGATTTGGTCTCAGTACCCCATGACCGGGAACATGGCTTGATGTTACAACATTTGCCTAGCATGCTCAAGGCCCTGGGTTTGATCCCAGCACCAAGCAAGTATCTTCCATGAAGACAGAAAAATATTGATTCATCCCAACCTTCAATGCTACAATAGAAAACCTCAAGCTCCAGAATGTAAGTACGCAAATTTAGAACCACATACTGCAGCCTACTGAGCCGTGTCTGGCCACAGTGTATGACTACATCTTTGCAAGTGAATAATGCAAAAAGGGAATGCAACAGTAAAGTGAGCCACTGCATTCTCACTGGCTTATAAAATGTGTTCCTTTAAAGAGTGTAGAGTGCTGTGGTGTAAATACACATTAAATCTGTTCATACTAAAAAAATGATTGTAGATAATCTGACTTCAAGTATGCTTAATAGATTTTCTATTTAAGTCATTGCACTCTTCAGCTCCAAAATTTCTATTCTTTGGATTTTTTTCATGTTTTGTATTTTCTTGGGAGCTTTTCATTTTACCCTTCTATTATTATTATTATTATTATTATTATTATTATTATTATTATTATT